>WYDI02029757.1:7537-56665 GCA_009867235.2 Psittacus erithacus
CAGCTGGAAGATGGTCGCACCCTGTCTGACTATAACATCCAGAAGGAATCCACCCTGCATCTTGTGCTGCGCCTGAGAGGTGGCATGCAGATCTTCGTGAAGACCCTGACTGGCAAGACCATCACCCTGGAGGTTGAGCCCAGTGACACCATTGAGAATGTGAAGGCCAAGATCCAGGACAAAGAAGGCATTCCTCCTGACCAGCAGAGGCTGATCTTTGCTGGCAAGCAGCTGGAAGATGGTCGCACCCTGTCTGACTATAACATCCAGAAGGAATCCACCCTGCATCTTGTGCTGCGCCTGAGGGGTGGCTGTTAAGTTATTGTGCACCTTGCTTAACAATGAGATTGCCAGTAGCGCATATGTTTGCACTGTAGTTCTGTAATAAGTTAAATGCAGGGTTAAAGCAAGCTGAAATACCTGCTGAACAACTGAAATGCTAATAAAGTTTTCTGTTGCACATCATAACTTGTAGTCTGTCTCAGTTCAAGCTAGTAAAACTGGTGTATTTAAGTGACATGCTTACCCTGGCTTTCTTCCATGGCAGTTAAAGTCTCTTGCATGCTTAATGAGGCTGTTGTGGATGCAACTGATCTGGATTAAAGTTTCAATTCAAACACTAAAACCATGTTGTTTCTTTTTACTGTAGTTAATTTTTAGGAAGGATAATCTGGTAAAAAAGACTCAGAAAGCCACGCATGAAATACAGGGGTGAACTTGTCAGTGCAGTGGGGTGGGCTGTGCTGCAGCTTCTAAACTTGCAGTGTGTTTATATTGTCTTCAGGGGTGATGAGTGTGAATAGCTGCACTGCTTGACACTGCTGTAGAGGGACTTGAGCTACAGAATGTGTAGAGAGGTGGGGTGTATGTGAGCAGATAAGAGTTGTTTTGTATTCAAGTGGGAAAATAGCACATGCTGCAGTGGCAGCCTCTGGAAGGTGCAAAACTGGGTATGGGGTGGTTTGGCTGTTTTGCATGGAATCTGTGATCTGGGGAAGTACTAACTGCAGTGAGAGTGGCTGGTGGGGCAGGAGTCTGCAGGTGGGAGGGTGTCTGTGCACTGTGTCTGGTGAACTGCCTGGAATTAATGGCAATATGTGACTGCTGAGCCACCTGGTTTGGCTAAGTACAAGTTTTTCACACAGCATTTAATGCCAAAAGCTGGGAAATTCTCACTGAAGCCTGGGTTGTCTTTGTTTTAATGGGGTGGGGTTAAATGATTTAGTTCAACTGAGTAGTGGTGGCTCTGATACCTGTGTGCCCACTTGAGTGTTACCAGGTTGTACCTATGGTGGCTGCCTGTCTTCATACATTAAATTTTGACAGCTGCTTACCTTGCAATGCGAATCCTAGCATCTATATGCTGTGTGTGCAGCGTTTCTGTGCTGGCGCACTTTGTTTTTTACTGATAACCCTGTATTATGCACTATCTTGGTCATTTTGGGGTTGGAGGGGTTTTTTGTCCATTGCAGGGTTGCTGTGAATGTTTGCTCCTCCTGAATGTCAGCTTTCAGTGTAACATCGCAGTGTCTGTGGTAAGTAAGCCACTCATTAGCAGCGTATTCTTGGCATGGATTTGATCCTGTACACTACTCATTTGCAGAAGGCTGCAATAAAACTCGTTGTTTAGTTGTAACTAAAACTCATTGTGGTTTAATGGTCAGATTTTTTTCTCAGTAGTGGGGTTTGCTTCCCTGTCTCCTATACCTGGCTGTGCTAGCATAAACCTGAAGTATTTCTGTAAGCAATTGCTCTTTCTACCATAGGAAATACTTTCCTTAGATTGAGTTTTCCTGTAATTGCTGTTTTGCCTTTGTCATTTCATACTTTCTGCTGTTCAGGCACGCATCCAACTCCTGCTTTTTCCAGTCCAGCTGCCGAGGCAGGCTGCCCAGGGAGGCTGTGGAGACTCTCCATGGAGATCCTCACAGGCCAGCTGGATGTGGTTCTGGGCAGCCAGCTCTAGGTGGCCCTGATAAGTATGGGAGCTGGCTGAGATGTTCTCAAGAGGTCCCTGGGAGCCCTGACCCCCAATTCTCTGGGGGTGTCTGATAGCCCAGGTCTCTGCTCAGCAGTGCACGACCTCCTGTCCAGAGGAGATAGAACACTGAATAAATTTACACTGCTTATCTTTTTCTGCTACTGTTATGCTCCATGGTACAATTGGCCGCTTTATCTTCTCTGGCTTATAATTAACAGATGTCCTTTCTGAAGTTGTAATAAGCTAATCTATGTGGTAACAGATGCTGACTGGTGGGTTGGATAACACAGGCTGCAGGTACAGCTTGCCCTGTTTCAGATACAGGTCTGTAAGTGGCAGGTTGCCAGCGTAGGAGCTTTGGCTGGTTGGGTGAAACTGGATGTGCCCATGTGCTTGTTTCCCCAGCTCTGTGGGAAGATTTCCTTAGGTGAAGCTTGTGCAGAAGGTTAATTAGCGTTTGGCGTACTGAAAATGCCGCAGAATGGCACATCAATAAAGCTAAAGCACAAAGAGTGAAATCCCCAGAGCTGTAGTGTTGCAGCATTACCTGGGTGAAGTGTGGAGCTGGCCTCGCTGTGAGGATGTGGGGGCACTTGGGCTTGAGCTTTGCTGCTCTTTATGTTATCCAGGCTTCTGATCCCATGGGTAATGGAGGGGTGGTAGTCACTAGCTGGAGAGATGACTGCAAGGGATTTTGTCATTAATAAAGAAAATTCTTTGCAATTTATCTTAAATGATGTGAATTAGGGAAATTATGTAAATGACAAGGAAATGTAAATACAAATGTTCATAACGTGCATTGTTTGCACTGAAGAAGATGGGAGCGAAAGACACAGGAAGAGATACCAGGCAATATAAATGACTGATGTTGTTAAGATACAGCTGTGGTGGTACCTCAATTCAATCTGCTTAGAGCCAACTATTCATAACTAAAGAACTTGATATGCTTTAGCCAGAATCTGTATGCTGTTTAAATAGAATAATCCTAATGCTCCCGCACGGACAACAGATTCTAATAACATCTAATCCTGCTGCAAGGTGAACTTTGTGAGTGGCCTTTGGGGTTTTTTTTCTGACAGCTTCAGATAATTTCTAGTCTGTTCTCTCTAAACCAAGAAAATCCCAAGATTTCAAGGTGTTTGTCTTCTGTGCTTCTAAAAACATACTTCAAAGAAGACAACTAAGATAACCCTGTGACAGTGGTATTTGGATATGTTTAGTGTTTTGCTGTGTTAGCAACTGTCCTGAAAAGTAATCCCGTAGGAGAAGTGGGGATTAAGGCAGATAAACATTGGGAATACCTCAGTATGTTTGCAGTCTCGTCTGCAGTTCCAAAGGGATTGTGTAGTGGTTGTGTCCAAAGGCCCTTGGCTGCACAATTTTGTATTTATGGACTGTTGCTGCATCATCCAAACCAGCTTCATTTGGAACTTGAATTTTTCAACTAGACGAGTTTCTGTTAACTCGTTTGATACAGAAGTGAATGGCTGTAATTCTCACAAGTATGTGATTGCCGCCCTGCTATTTCTGGATTTCGTGCTGCGGCTGTTTGCACAAGCAGCAGGAATTCAGGTTTGGTGGCCACTGGATGTCACTGTTTCTCTACAAAAATGTTTTGTAACGACCCTTGGGTTTCCTGCTTTGCTACTATTTGATTGTTCAGTGGAGCATTCCTTCAGGCTATAATCCTACAAAAAGGGATACATCAAGTAGAAAGGTATCTCCATGTAAGGAATAAGAGAAGTGGATGTTTCCTTCAAAGGTCTGAGAAGTGTATGTAGATAGGAACCTTTAAATACTACGATGTGAGACTATAATTTACAGAAATACTGTCATGTAAATCAATTCAGTCCCCAGGGATATCAGGCAGGTTCTGACAAGGAATTATATTTAAGAATATTTGGATTTGATTGGGCACTGGCTGTTGTCTCTAGAGAGACACGTTTCCATCTGTGTAACTATAACAAAGAGCTGCTAAAATTCATGCCTTCAGTATGTGTTTGCATGAAAAAAGATGCTTTGTATTTTTCCAGGTGTGAAAGTACAACTTTAAAACAAACACTTTTTTTTAATTAACCATGGGGCTTTCATGAGGTTTGAGTGAAGCACTGCCCTGCCTGTTGGTTTGGAGAGAATTTGGTCCGCCCTTGTGTGCTGATGTTACAGCACCAGCACGCTTACCTTCCTCCTGTAAAGGTAAGTTTGAGCTGCTGCTTCTCAGAGTGGCTACAGATGAATGCTGTAACTAAATTACAGGCACAGTAAGTGACTTTGTTCTTCTATTTACAGCATCCAGAAAGGATATTAATCATATGGTTTTTTAGTATTTGGTAAAAATGGGCACTTGAGTGAGCAGAGAATACATATTATAGGAAATGTGCTTGTTCCATCTTTTCACAGCACCGTCTTCTTCATGCTTCCTTTTAATTTCTGCTCAAGCAGATTCTGGTTATCACTTTTCCTGCCATGAATTACTGTGCTTCGTCATATATCATCTATAATTTCATCATGAATATATTTTATAGTAGTATGAAATGGAATTTATTGATTTGACTTAAAGTTTCATTTAGTAGTTAAGAGTTTGACTTCTCTCTTCCCAGATTTAAGGTTTCCACAGAACGTGTGTCAGGAGAAACTTAGTGCCATCAGACACATTTGCATCCGTAAAATAAGTACTGAGCAAGTGCAGGATTCCTTCTTGTTCCCTCAAATTAAAGCCTCAAAAGGCATGAGGATCACACGGTACTTTCCAGACCTCAGGTTGGCAGATAGGTGAAATGAGTTTGTTGCTTTTATTCTCCCTGCATGCTGCTTTGGATGGCTTCCTCCTGAGTCCCAACAGCTTTCAGGACTTTTAAGTTTTGGTGGCAAGATGCTTGTTAAGCATCCCAGCCAGCTCGGCTGGCTGGTGTGCAGCAGTGTTGTCATTCCATGACAGACCTCGAAACACTGTCACTGGCAAGTGCATGTTTGGACAGATCTTGTATTTTTTCCCCTGCCTTGCTCTGGAATGGGAGCACAAGTGTTCTACCCTAGTGTACTCTGCAGAAGCATGTGCGCATGTGTGTGCACATACCAGTGTTTCTGTGTTCCCCAGCAGCTCCATGGTTTTGTTTTGCTGTGGTGACCCCCCAGTTGGCAGCGATTCCTTTCCCAGCAAGCTGCACATTCTCCTTCCTCTGTGTAAGCTATTGAAACCAGATGCGCAGAAAGAACTCTGCTACGATGAACTTTTGTGAGCTGATTTCATTTCTTGGCTGGAATAGTGGGCTGTCTCCCATGCAAGCTGGGGGAAAAGCCCAAGAGGATTTAAACTCTTAAGACTGAGCTAAACTCCTGGGTCTGAATCTGTGTCTGTTGATATCACAGTAAATTAAGTGTAACACAGCTAAACCAAACTGAACTAAATCAGTGCAGAGCTGGAGTGAGAGATAGGAGAGATGAGATCTGACCTTGCATTTATCTGCCTATACGTGTTCTTTGTAGGTTATTCTGTGGCTCCTGATACGTCATTAAACCTGTAAAGAGTAAGTAGCTTTGCATTGTTCCTGGATCAGCTTAATTTTAAAACACAGGAATCTGAGAAATAAGCTTGTGATCTCATGCAAAACCATGAAAGAGGAAAAGGCACCCTGCCATTTAATGGGTGTATTTATAGGAAGGTCTTCTCACAGCCTGTATCTGACTCAAAGTAGAAGCCATCTGGGAATGTTTCTGTGGGCAAGGACCACATTCCAGGAAGTGTCACATCATGCTGCAGTCCTGTCAGACAAGGATTGCTTTAAGCTCTCTTTCGGCTCATGGTAGGTTTGGAAGAAGAAAGCAACAGCCAGAGTTCAGTGTGTCATAATGTGACACCCCTTCGCAATGTTTTTGGACCAATGGGAATTACAGTTTTGATTTCTTATGGAATTTGCCCCCACTATCAAGCTGCTGATTAGAAGAGCTCTTTACCATTTTGGCAGTTAATAAGGTTCTCTGGATGACCCCTAGATCACATAAATGCCTTTGTAAACCATCAGTCCTCTACAGAGTACAGATGAGAACCACTCTGCAACAACACTGTACTGGGGAAGGCTGTTGAGACTGTGGGTACTGAATGTCATCCTGCACTGATGCTGAGGTCTCAGTTGTGTTAGGAGTAGAAGAGAAAAAACTAAGACAGTTGGTGTGGGCTGATGTCCTCTGTTTCCCAGGGTCCTGTCTTGTGAGTAGTAAGTGAAGTGGTGCTGGTGTGTGTACATGGTCTCAGCAACAGACAGTTACAGGAATGACCAGTCCGCACTCCTAGAAGTAGCCTCACCAAGATGTTCACTCCTCTGGAGTGCTGATTTCCTTTTGCGTAAGGAAATAAGCACTAAAGGTAAATTAAGTAACCAGTGGCCTAAGTGTTTGGGAACTGAGTCTGCTTTGGGCAGTTTCCTGTGCCTGTGATGAGTAGCTAACACTGTACTTTGTATGGTAACGTTCTGGCTGGTTTATTGTCCCATACCATTTGCACTGCCTTGTAGCTGGGCTGTTTGAAGTTGTGCGAGGAGAACTGGCTTCCCATAGAGCAGTTGACCTCAGATGTTTTGCTGCTTACTTGCTTGTCCTGGGGCTAACTGAAGGAGCCTTGTGACACCTCACAACGAAACCACGGGCTCCAGCACTGTCAGGATCAAATCAGCTGCCTCCCTTGAGATCTGAGTGGGCTGTCGTTGAAAGCCCTGAGATGTTGCCTCTATATGTGCAGGCAGGGGTTAAGCATTATGAATTTGCAATAGCCAGCCAGCTTTCCCATATAAGAGCACTGCACTCATTGGCTCTCTCTTTTACTGAGAAATCTATCTAGTCATTTCCTGTGCAAGCCCTTCGCTTGGCAAAAAGCTATACAGTTGAGTCAATAACAATAATCCGTGGTTATTCCTTCTCACAGGCAGCTTGGATTCTGTCATGGACCACCACCATCTAGAAGTTCAACACTGCGCCGTTAACAAGCTGCTATTATGAGTGTGGTCTTCCCTGCAGAGGAGAAGGGCTCTCACCCATGGATGTAAATAACTTGGGTTCTGCTTTCACACTAATTAACACTTGTTGGTATTTGGCTTGGTTTGTACGGAGAGATTATTTACCCTCTGAAGAATCCTTTGGGACTCCTTGTCAGATCAGTTCTTGGGTGGAGCTTGCAGCAACTTGGGGTAAGTGCTGTGCTCTTCCTCTTTTGACAGCAGGGCTTTTCTGTGCTGCGCTACTCAAAATGGCTTGCCAGAGTCACGGAAAGAAACAACTCAGTTCTTGAGTAGAGAAGTGAAAGTTGAGCTGGCAAACAGCAAGTGGTCTCTGTTTCCTAGGGACAGACAAAGTGGATATTATAGGGTCCTTTTTTATAGGACCGTTTTGCTCTCTTTTAAACCAGACTGTCTGTCGGTACAAGACTGATGATAAGTAACGCTCTCCAGTGCTGTGGAGAGATGGAAACTGCAGCTGAGAAATGATTTTGGGGAAAGGAAGACAGAAAAGCACAAGCAAACTGTTATGGAAGTACAAATAGCTCTCTAAAGGATCAGCAAATATACCAGTAAGTGTTTTGGGGAAGGAAATCAGTCTGAAAGGGTGTTATAGGGTGTATGCCTTTGTGTGCAGAGGAATGTTTGTCATTAGAGCGCAGACTAAACTGAATGGCTGAATTATCATAATGGTTTGTCTTGAAATCAGCCCTTGGATTTCTTGCTGTGAGCTGCGTAAAGATGTTTTGTGGCTGTTTGCTGCCTAGAACTATGTTTCTTCATATCCTAATCTAAGGCATAATACCTATGCTTTCTTATGTATGTCAGTTTACCTCTTTGATGGTACAGGCTATGGAGTCTGGCTGTCGTCCCAGCAAAGGAGATTTCACTTCAGGGAAAACCTGTTAACCATTTGGAGGGAGTACATGTGAATAAGATGGATTTATTAAAGAAAGCTTTGCTTCAGGTTGGTAATCGTGGATTACCTTCCTGCCTCACAAACTGTGAAACTGGAGTCATATGCTGACAACAGATAGCTTGCATTGGGTGTGGATCTGAGATGTATCCAGACGTATATGAAGAGATGTCTCAAAAGAGTAAAAAAGGAGTACAGGATATACTTCATAAAGTGGACTGGCTGGATGCTCTGATGAATGCTGATGCTCTCTGTACAGCAGATCCAGATCCAGCTTTATTGTTGGGAAACCTGTGCTCTGTGCAGGCTCTGAGGGCTCTTGAGTGTTCACCTGGCAGCTGGGCTGCGCGTCTGCCTGTGGTATGGGGCTCAAGTTCAAACCCTGTGCTCACATGGATAGGCAGCAGCTCCAAACGCTGTGAAGATCCCACTCCTTTTGCCCCAAGATGAAACATAAGAATGCCTGAGGAGAACGTAATTTGCATGTATGTTTTTCATGTAGAAACAGCATAATGCTTACCAACAGAGAACATGAACAAACTTCCCACTCTCTTGCAAAGGAGGCCTACAGTTAATCTTATCTTTTTGGCCACTTGGTGACTAGCCTCTGTTTGCTGCACTGAGACAAGAACAATGACTGTAGTCTCCTGAAGATCCACTTTCTTTACCTTTTAAGTAAGGAACCTGTGCTGCTGCCAGCAGGTGAGGTCATTTCACAAAGGGGGTTCAGATGTTCTGCAGACCAGTTGCTTGTATTTCATGAACTGCTTGTGCACTTCTTTTCCAGTGGTACCCTATGTAAGGCCTTGTATTTATTCAAATATGCCCACTGTGCAGAGTTTTACTGAGTCTCTCAAGGGTCCCATAGCCAACTGTAGGAATGCCGGACCTGGAAGCGTGCTTTCCTCTCTGTGCTGCATTGAACACATTCTAGGTTTGTGAACAAATGATGTCAATTCTCTCTCTCCCTTGCAGGTTTAGTCTCCTAGTGTGGAAAATCTTTGGTGATCTGAAAGACCATATCTCTTAGAAATGGATAACTTCACAAGTGGGCAGCCAGGGCCCGGTCACAGGAACAGGCTGATGGGATTGCTAGAAACAGATGACAGTACCCCAGAAGATAAACGTGCACCTAGTAAAAGGGAAGAAAGATCAGGACCTGGAAAGAGAGAGCAACGACCCTTGGAGACAGTCTATCAGGAGGAAAGCAGTAACTTTCCTCCTAAAATCAAGGTTAATCTGAACTATCGGCCAGGACTTGTTAGCAAGTGAGTAACTGTTGGATATTTGACAAGGGTGCAGTCCCTCCTTATCTATACTGATCCCTGCTGCTGGGGGCCTATAGACTTCACAAAGTCTAAACTAAAAGTGGCAGTGTAGAAGTATTATGGGCATCTGGTGGGAGGTAATTAAAAGAAGAAGGGGGACATACTAGACCTTTCCTTCTGCACTTGTAAAGTAGAGTGTGTGTTGTGTATTTTGTGTAAATCTGAACTAACGCTAAATAAGCCAAGTTGGGTGTAAGAGCATCTTACCATGGAGCCCTATACTTGCCACAGAGAGATGTAAACCAGTTCACAGAGTGTTTTGCACCATGTGATGGGACTGACTCTGGTCCTGCAGCTATCTTGGGCATCTCTGTCTTTATGCTCTGGGTGTATTCCAGGGTTGCACATCAGACTGGATCTGGGAAAAGCTCCAGCTGATGGAAAGAGCAGCCACTTAAGAGAATTCTGGGAAAGAACTGTCTCTATTTTTCCCTTGACTTAAAAATAAAATACTTGTTTTTTCTGACAAACTTTTCTGCCTCCCTCCTTTCTTACACCATCTCTCTAGACCTTACTGCACACTCTTGTCTTCCGCTCTCCAAAACTTCCTAACACTGCATTTCTTCCGTAGCCAAAAGGACCCAAATCGCTTTGACAGAGACAGGCTCTTCAGCGCAGTCTCAGGGGGCAGCCCTGAGGCACTGGATGGTTTACTTGAGTACTTAAGGAGGACCTCCAAATTTCTCACCGATTCTGAATACACAGGTAGAGTCCTGCGCAGTACTCCATAAGTGGTATTAGCAGAGGCAGCGCTTCTTATTGCAAGGGGGGACGCAGGGGAACCTGCCTGTGGTTCTTTGCTTTCTTCAGCCCTCTGTCCATACTTTTATTTTCCTAACATCCACCTGAGGATGGAGAATGCCGTTAGCTATATATATCTTAAGGCTTTTGCCTCTACTCCAGGCTAAAAGTACTAAGAAAGGCCTTTAGAATAATTATTTGGTCCTACAGTGAGAGTTAAGTTTTGAATCGAGTAAGAGAGATGCATGCAAAGCATATGCACAACCCATTCAATTCTCTTTTTCTACTAGATGCAAATACTGGGAAGACCTGCTTAATGAAAGCGCTGTTGAACTTAAAAAATGGAAAGAATGACACAATCCCACGTTTGCTGGAAATAGACAAAAATACACACAATCCCAGGCCACTTGTCAATGTGGCATGCTCTGACTGTTACTACAGAGGTAAGAGTTCTGTTTTGGTGCCCTATCAGAGCACCTTCCTCATTACCTGGGTAAGGGGTGCAGATACAAGGAAAAAGAAGAGCTGGAGCTTATGCAGCACTGCAGTTCCAGAATCCTGGTGCAGTTACACTAACAGCCCACTCACCTTATATTTCTGGTTCTGGTACTGCATCTTCTTCAGCTTTGAATTATACACTTCTGTAACTTCTTTCTTGGTCTATGAAATGAACGATGTATGTTTAATAACCCAAGAATATGAGAGGAATGCTTGGGAAAGTTTAAAAAGCATATCTAAAGGGAAAAAAGAAATAGAGTTCTGCTGTTTGGGTTATTCTTATAATAGCAGACATGCAATGTAGTTATGTACGTGTATGATTGTCTTTATCTTTTCATTAGTGCTTGGGATTTTAGTGCCAGGCAGGGGCAGTTGTCTGGTCTTGTGCTGAATTTATGACAGTCTTGAAGGTTGTCTTCTGACTCAGTGTTTGCAATGTTCTTTTCCAATGAGTGCTGTTGAAAGTTATCAATTGCCACCCACCCCCTGCCCAGCACTGAGGCTGTAGGATTGCTGTGCAGAACATGGTGATAGTTGAAATAGCACTTTGCTGAAGATTCCTTTGCCTGTTCCCTCTGATAGTGGCGCTAAGTGGTGAGTTTTGCCTGTTTCCTTAGGCCAGACAGCACTTCACATTGCCATAGAGAAAAGGAGCCTAGATTTAGTGAAGCTTCTAGTAGAGAATGGAGCTGATGTCCATGCCAGGGCCCACGGAGAATTCTTCAAGAAAAAGAAAGAAGGAGTTTACTTTTATTTTGGTGAGTCAGTGTGGAACACATTCCTTTGCTTTTTATATTGCCTTACTGTTTGCAATGCCACTAATTCTCAGTTGGGTTTGCTCCTCTGTGCATGGGTTAGCATCTCCACTGTCCTGTAATCAAGGTCTTGACTTATTTGAATGGCAGGATCCTTTCACAGACAAAGGTGTCCAATGAGCATTTGGCATCATCCTTGGTTTTATGTGTTTTAATCCCATCTGAGGAGCTTCAGACAGAAACAAGCTCTTGGTTAGTTTAACCAAATTAGGGGTCTGGGAAAGTGCTTCAGCTGTCCCCAGAAATAAGGAGTAATTTACTGCAAAACCCTTTCTGAGTCTAGAGACACAGAGGAAGAACTTGTTCTGTGTTCCAGTGGTAAATCTGTAGGCTATATATATTTTCCTAGAATTGCTTTTATTTTTCTTTAATTCCTTTTCACCTGTGTCTGCTTCCCCTTCAAATACTGTCCTCATCTCTTCAGGTGAGCTTCCCCTGTCCTTGGCTGCTTGTACCAACCAGCCTGAGGTTGTGGAATATCTTCTAAACAATCCCCACCAGAAAGCCAGGCTCCAGGAGCAGGACACGCAGGGCAACACAGTCCTCCATGCCCTGGTGATGATTGCAGATGACACTGAGGAGAACACCAAGTTTGTGAGCACAACATACGTTGAGATCTTGAAGGCAGGTGTGAAGGCTGACCCAGTGTCGAAGCTGGAGGAGATTGTGAATTATGATGGATTAAATCCTCTGCAGCTTGCTGCCAAGACAGGCAAAGTGGAGGTAAAGACAGAGGGGAACCCTGGAGTGGCTGAGAAACAAGGAAAACTATAGTATACTTCCTCAGGTTAGGGTTTGATGTAGGAGCATCTTGCACCCAACCCGTAGTATACTGATGATGGTGGCAGTGCCACAGGAGACAATTAAGGAGGCTTCCTCCAGGCTACTGCACTTAATGTCCTACAGAGTTTGAGCTGGCTGCTGCTGCTCTCTGTCCCAGCGAAGACAGCTGGTTTGGACTGAAATTGGTTCTACTTCTGGAGGAGCTAATGCAAGGTGTAGTTAGATGATTGCCTGCTTTTAGCTAGATAATCTGGTGTTTGGGTATATCAAAGCATATGCTGCAGAAAGCCAGGTGTCATGTATTTTGAAGGTGATTTGGGTATTCTTTTGTCATTCTACACCTTCATTGCATACACATGTATGCATCTGGTTTCTCTATAGATCTTCAAGCACATTATCCAAAGAGAGATCAAAGACCCAGTGTACAGGCATCTGTCACGCAAGTTCACTGAATGGACCTATGGGCCTATCCATGTGTGTCTCTACGACTTGTCCTCTATAGACAGCTTCGAGGAGAACTCTGTGCTAGAGATTCTGGCATACAGCAGTGACACACCGGTGAGTCCTTTGACTCAAAGGCAGCAAAATCTTTTCTGCCTTTCCATAGTAGTGTTGCTGTTGTATTATGCAAATAATTTCAAGTTAATGTGGTGTTTTACCTGACCATTTTTCTGGAAAAGAAATGCATGCTGGAAGTATTGGCTCATTTTATTTATAGTCTGCTTGGTATACCTCTGATCATCTATAATGTAAGAGAAATTCTTGAGCCTTTGGTGGTTGTAAGCCTGGATGTATCCAAATACCTTGATCAAGCTGAGCAAAAATAACTTTTTACGGGATGGTTGATTTCTTTCATACTGAAAGGCTTGACTGAATAAACCCTTAGCAATTCCCTAGTTGGAGCCACTGACCTCTAACCCAGAAAAAGACAATCCTCTGGTGAATTCGCATTCCTGTTGACACATGAGTACATTTTTGTTTGTTTTTCCATAGAATCGGTACAAGATGGTGGTTTTGGAGCCACTGAACAAACTGCTTCAGCAAAAATGGGAAACATTTGCTTCCAAGAGATTCTACTTCAGTTTTGTCTCATACTTGTCATTCATGATCATCTTTACAGCCATTGCGTACTATCAACCCCTACGGGTAAAGGTAGGTCCAATCTTCTTTTATCTAGAAAAGCCTGATTGGATGAGTTTAAAAGGTGCTGGGTGGTTATCATCACTACCTCTGCCTTCTTCAATGGGTTTTTCTGTTTTGTTTTTATCCTGCAGCCTTCCTTTCCGGTGGAGTTCACGGCTGGAGGCTTCCTGTGGGTCTCTGGACTCATCATTATCTTGCTAGGAGGCATTTATCTAATCTTTGCTCAGGTATGGGGATCTTGTGTTTAATTCCATTGGAAGAAAGGAAAAAAACTGTCTCTGACTTGAAGGCAACAGACTCAGATCTCCTCATATGGGGATGTGCATGAGTGGATGGCAGGAGGGAATCCTGCTCCAAGACACAGTGTCAGTGCAATCTAATAGTGACAGGGGTCGCACAAGCCAGGTTGCTGGGCTAGAGGAAGAATAAGTTCACACCAGCAAATAACTATGAGAGTCTTCTGTGATTTATAGTACTGAAATTCATCCTTGGCATTTAATGCAGTCTATGAATAAAGACATTGGGCTGAGCCATGATTCAGCCCTTGTTTATCCATGCGCTTTATAAAAAAGGCCTTTCTTTCATCTTGGAAGGATGAATAGCTGAAATTTGGGATTTTGAAAATGAAAGCATGAAGAGGAGCTTATGGAACAAACCTTGCCCCTGAGCAATAGGCTATGCTGGGCAGGAATCACTCTGTAGCATGCCCTGGTTTTTGATGAACGGCTACCATTGATTTTTTTCTGCTAGAGTCTGTACTTGCGGAGGAGACGCCAGTCCCTGAAGACTATGTGTTCTGACAGCTGCATTGAGATCTTGATGTATGTCTCTTGAGGTTTTTTGCACAGTGAAAGCATGGTGAAAGTGGTTCTCTGCTGTGTGCAGCTAAGTTGCCCTAACATTTCTAGAGAGATGGTGAGCAGGAAAGATTGATTCTCTGCCACTGTCTCCTATTTCCATCCCTTCCCTGCTTGCTTCTACTTGCTGCATCTTGTCATAACCCTTTGTTGTAATGGACTTTGCTGGGTATTGTCTGTCCTTAGATTTGTAGTGGAACACAGTGAAGGTCAGACCCTCAATTATTCCACAACTACGAACATATTCTTTTTAGTCAAAGAGCTTAAGTTCTTCATCATACTGTCACTGTGGCTCAGAGTTGACTGAAAGGAAAATAACTCCTCAGTTTTCTGAGGAGAAATGTGTGTAGATACATGTGTGTGCATGTATGTGTGCATGTGTTCATAAGTGTTAATTTTTTTCCACTTAATATCAGTTATGTGAGTTACATCAAGCAGTTCAGAATTTCCATACTGTGAGATTAACCAGTTCATAACAAAACTGCAGCAGCTTGTGGGTTGGGTTATAACAGGATTTGCTTATATAAACTATGTGCCTGATTAACTGCCACTTTATATGTTCCATGTAGCCTTGTAAAATGTGTTTGCTCTTCCTTTTAAAACGGAACAGATCTGCAGATGGGCCTTTTTGTTGAAGTGAGTCACTGTGTCACTCATTCTGTTTCTCTCCAGCTTCATCCAGGCTTTCTCATTGCTGCTGTCAGCAGTCCTGTATGGTGCAAGTTCAGAAAACTATGTGGCAGTGATGGTGTTCTCCCTGCTTCTGGGATGGGTGAACATGCTGTATTACACTCGGGGCTTTCAGCGCACTGGGATCTACAGTGTCATGATCCAGAAGGTCAGTACTTAGTAAAAAGGCTTGTATGAAAAGCTTTTGGGTATGAGGAGCTAACAGAAGTCCTGCAATCACTTTTCTTCTCTCAGGACCATGAAAATGGAGTTGATATACTGACTGTGGTAGTCAAGATACTGCACAAGGAGACTAGATCAGTATCTTTAAGGAAGTACATTTTCAGCAAACTACTAGTTTGCTATCTTTGAATTTAGGAAGTGGCAGCAGCTGACGTTTCCCTGTTTGCCATAAGACAACTCAAAACTAGCAGTCAAAACCAGTGCAAGTTCCCTGGAATGGGCTGAGCTGAGAAACGTTTCCAGGTCCATAGAGGAGAATGGGACTAGAAAGACAAGACAAAGCAGAGATGAAATGTGGTACCAGGGAAGAATTCTGATCACTACTTGTGTGAAACACCATGGAGATGGAAAAAGATGCGTGTGTTAAAACAATTTGGAAGCAGCCATACTGGGGAACTGACATATTTGTTATGTTTGTGTGAATAGGTTCTTAGAAACAGCAATTAAGCTCATGTAGCACTGTCAGATTAAGCTACCAATGATGTTACTTACTTGAGGTACGTATTAGTAGTTTCTTAAACAAATTGTTACTGAGGGCTGGTTTATGATATGTGAGAGCAGGAGATAAAGAATGGTGCTTCCTCCTGATTTGTGTTTCAGACTATTCTGAGAGATCTGCTGCGTTTCCTCTTGGTTTATATGATCTTCCTCTTTGGCTTTGCTGCAGGTAAGGACATGCTCAGCATTATATTGTAGTCTGGGCTGCAATAAATACTTTTTTATAAAGAAGTTTCAAATCCTGTTTTTCTCCTAGCTCTGGTTACACTGATGGGGGATGCTCCTTCGGTCTCTCAGAACAAGTCTCTTGCTCATTTGGAGAGCACTGGGAACCATGCTATGTACGGGGGGCTGCTTAGTGTCTCCCTGGAGCTCTTCAAGATCACCATTGGGATGGGAGACCTGGATTTTCAGGAACATGCCAGATTTAGATACTTTGTTATGCTCCTGCTGCTTCTCTTCGTGATCATCACTTACATTCTTCTGCTCAACATGCTGATTGCACTCATGAGTGAGACTGTCACAGATATTTCCAGTTACAGCAAAAGCGTCTGGAAGCTGCAGGTGAGGCACAGTGCTGCTTAGCAGTTATGTCATGGCCTAGACTCCTACTTGAGTCTCATAACAGCAGAGGTGACAGTGCCTGTCTTCGTCTAAGCCTCAGCTATAAACTAAATCCTATCATTTTTAGATATATTTGAAACTCTCGCTTTTTAGATGGCTGCCAGCCAGTCCAGATCCACATACATGAAAGACTTGAGAGAGTGACTGGTACTATTAATCTAAGGACACTTTGGGATTGGGTTCCAAAGTGATTTTTTGAGCCAAACTAGTTGCTGATCGGGAAAGACTGAATCGAAAAGTGGGGTTGGGCTCTGTATGCCCTGTTTTCTCTCTGACATGGACCTCTTCTTTCAGAGGGCTATTGCTATTCTAGAGATAGAGAAGGCCTGGCTGTGGCGCCAAGGTGGGAAGAGGAGATCTGGCTGCTTCATGTCAGTGGGCCTCAATAAGAAAGATGAAAGGTGGTGCTTCAGGTAAGACAGATGACCATTACAGCCTTGTAACGGGTTCTCATGATTCATAAGCCATTAATAACCCTGAACCACCACAGAAAATTTCAGCACTGATTCACCAGGGTGCCTCATCCACGTGTTCCTGGGTACGCAGAAGTTGGTTGGTGGAAGTTTGAGAGCTAGTTGAACCACCAACACATGCTGTCACCCAAAGATGTCTTGTTTAACCCACATCTTTGTGAGCACTTCTGGTGGCAGAGTGTTCGCAATGATGCTTTCTTTATTGCTGTGAGTACAGCTGTAGAGCAGGGTGTGTTGAGAGGGGTGCAGGCTGGTTGCCCCTTTGCTCAGGAATATGCAGTTGGAGTGCAACACAAGAGGGCAGCACTCTTGCTCACATAGAGGGGCCAGGAGAGCAGGTGAACTTTCTCTGCCCAGTGAAAAGAACTGCAAGCGGCACTTCAGTAACTCCAGTGTGTTACAGAGCATGTATAGAAAGTGGAACGTTGGAGCATTCTTTGTGTTAAGCATGTTCCCTGGAGGAACTGGAGTATTTTAAGCCAAACAACATAGACCAGCACACAGTGTGTACAGGGAGAAGATACTGATCTCATGGACTTAGACTACAGAAGTCTACTCAAAGAAAAGCTCTGTAGGGCATTGTTGTTACAGCTAAACCATTAGGATTGTGTTGCCAGGATGAGCTCGGTTCGGGTGCTGTGGGACAGTGAGATCTGGGTTAAAATGCTGTGTTCCATGTATTAGTTTCTGTTGCATTTTGTCTCTCCAGGGTAGAGGAAATTAAATGGACTGATTGGGCAAAGGATGTGGGAGTTCTTAAGGAAGACCCTGGCAACACCAATGATTCAGAGATAAACCCAGAAGGTAAAATAAATAATGAAGAAGGATCTTCCATATCTTTTTAGCTTCCTGTGCTGAGCAATTACTCATGACATGTTATTAAGTCTTTAGTAACAGAAACTTTAGGCAGTCTGGTTTGCTCATGAAATTGCTTCCGCACAGCATCCCTCAGTAGCAGTAGCATCACTTGTGAGCAAGGAAAATAAAGAATTAGAGTAGGTATGGACCTAGTCAGAGTTTGGGAACTAATAATGAGGATGAAGGAGATGCCATTCCTACTTACCTCTGATAGAAATGGGCATGAAATGCTGCTGAGAAAAGCAAGGGCTGTTCTTCCCTTTCACTCAGTAGCCTAAATAGATGGTGCCTTTTCTAAGAGAGGTAAAATTTAGGCCCATTCATAGTTCAGATGTTAAAAACCATAGGGCTTTCAGAGCACAAAGCAGGGCAGTACTGCTAGCAACTTTTGCAAATTCTGCCAAACATAATTATGTTTGCTTCCTTTGTTACACCCGGGAAGCAGCTCTGGGTGGGAAATGCAGAGCTGTTACTCTCTAGAAATTTTCTTCAGCCTGGCAGAGAGCTTGGTCAGAAGCTCCACTGGATTGAAATACAGCCTCCTGCTCTTCCAGCATAGGTTCTGCCTAGATGCCAGATTTCTAGGGCTGGAGATGTTGCAACACTTAAAATACTATCTGATGTATGTTGGGATTTCCCTAAACCTGCACCCTTCTAAAAACTGGATCCCTTTGTCAGCCTCCTGCTGACAAAGGGCTGCTGTTTTTATGTCTCCTGCTGTAGAGACAAGATCGTGGAAACGGATGCCACAGAAACAACTAAGACCAGCTGGTTCGGAGGAGCAGTCACTATTGCAGCCCCAGATGTCAGCAACTGAGATGATGCCTCTAGAGGGACAAACCAGGAATCCTTAGGAGGTTTTCTGGATTGCAGCCTTGCTTCCACCTTCAAAGGAGCAGTTCTTCCTCTAGCACCTGGAAAAATTGAAGGCATTATCAGTATTAAAGTGCATTTAATTGAAGACTGTGGTTCAGCCTGTGGCTTTAAGTATTTTCATGCACTTTAATGATTAATTTCCTCTGAAGATACTATTTTTATTCAATGTTCTTTGCCTGGCACTTTCTTATTACCATGTCTAAAGGTACGAGAGCAAGATCACGGGGCAATGGGAGTGGGCTGTGGGAGGCAGCGCTTTCTGAGCTATATAGAAATAATACTGCTTGCCATAGAGAAGCAGAGGATGAAGTGACTGATCTAAGAAAGGGTCAACTGTTATTCTTTTGTCACAAGAGACTGCACTGAAGTGCTTTGGAATAAAGACCGTTGTAGAGTCATAAAAAGTTGCTAAGGATGGAGTTAGCTTCTGTGCAGAACACTGTCGGTATGAGACAAGAGTGGACAAATACTCCTCAGTCATCAAAAGCTCTTGTGAGTCTTTGTATCCGTGCCTGCAGTGCTCCGTGTGTAGCCCATATCAGAACTCTCATTTTACAGTATTATAATGAAATTGTTCGCACAATGTGCGCACTTGCTTAAGAGCACAATAGTGACGTGGATTTCCTGGGCCTGTAACTTCACATGGGGAATTTCTGAAACGTGTCTTTCACAGGTTGCTTTGTGTCTGTAGAAAACAGCAGCAGAATCCTGCACATGGCTTTTGAGAGACAGATAGCCCACAATGCATCATGTGGTTAACGTTTCCTGCCGGTCTTAGTGAGCATCCTGTCTTGCTGTAAATGATTACAAGGACTTCATTGCTTTTTGTAATGTGCACACTGCCTCAGGCAGGATGAGCAGTGTACTATGGACTCTGTGAAAGAGATAAAAATGAGCAGTCTCACATTCAGCCTTTATTTAAAAATAATAATGTGTATTTGTGTAAACTGTCATTATAGCAAGTGTACTTCATTGAAATTGTTCATCTTTGGGCATATTTTTAGAGCTTCAGCCTCTCAAAAAGGAAGAGATGTGACTATAAGGCCTTATAAAATTCCTGATGCCATGTCATCCAGCACTGTGCTGAACACACTGCCACACGAGTTAGTGACTTTTTCAGGACTTCATGTCAATTTAAACAGCAACATCTGTAAATGTAACAGCTGATGTTGCATTGGATGCACCTTTCATACAGGCAATGGCTCATGATAACCCTGGAAAAGCTGCAGGCTACAAATGTTGGCAGCACCTTTCCTTCAGTAAGATGAACTACACAACTGTAGATCTCCTGCCTTTCATTTCTACTTTGAGCAAGTGAAGCTAGGAGGTTTGTCTTTTGGAGGCAATCTTAATCCTGTTGCTTACTACATGCATGTGACTGGCGGCAAAAGCATGGCTTTAAAAACTTACTTCCTGTCACTTCAAATGGATTCTTCCCCTGTGCTGGACAATTCCCTTTGCAGTGTCACTGCATTGGGTCTCTGAACTGTAACTAACTTTTCTCACTCCAGCTTCTGCTGTCTTGCTTTGTGAAGCCTTCAGCAGCTTTTTCCATCTATGGCTTTGTCCTGAATGTTCCCAAGATTTGGCAAGGTGCTCATATTGCACAAAAGGATCATCTGGCATATAGTGATCTATTGCTGTGCTTGATGCTTTGCTGTGCAAGGGACACTGAGATTCTCAAGGAACACAGAATGAGATCTGCCATCGCTGCCTGGAGTCTTAATAAAGAGAAATCTTGCTTACTGGCAGTGATTTTGATAGCTATGGGCTGTGACAGCTTGCTTTCAAGATAACCTGCCTTTTCAGCCATTCCTTGAGACTGCTTCTCTAAATCCTTTTCTTAAGGGATTTAAAATGTTAGTTTATCTTTAGATTTGCATCAGAAATGTTCTTAAACATCTAGTGTCTGCTCTGAAACAGGGCCCTAGCATTCCTTGTGCTTCACAGTCACACCACAGACCACCAGTCTCAGCCCTCTTAAGCTCATGAATGAAAGATGATGGACACCAGATAGGCACATGCAGCAAACAAATAGGTCAGGTTGGTCAGGAGATTTAGCAGTGCCCAGGCTGTCATACAGTTCTTTGATGTGCTATGGAAAAAAAGGAGATTTTTGAGGAGTTATAACCTCTCTGCAGTGAAAAGTGAGTTAGCCCTATTGAGATTAATATCAATAACCTCCCAGTTTTCTTTATTCTTAATGCACAAGGCTCCTCTTTGGTTTCACCTTCTGAGCCACTTCCCATTTTGGTCACGTTAAAAACAGGAAGGCTGACTGAGGTTTATTTTGAGAGATATCTGCAGTTCCTTGCAAGAGGAAGGACTTAGAAGCTGACTCATAGCTTCGAAGGCCCAACAGGATTTTGGGATCCACTCTTAATAGGTCATAATGTTTTGCAAGAAAACACTTCAGTCATTTACACAAGAAATTATCAATAGGTGAACTGTTCCCTCCTTTCTATCTCTTGTGACAGGTAAGCCCATCTGCATGTGAACCCATCCCTATGCAAATGGGGAGGCTTTGCAGGGCTGTCTTCTGAGAGAACAGAAACCTTTCACAAACATCAGTGAGGGAATAGCTGCAGTTTCTCTTCTCTGACTGCTTAGGATGTATGAGCCATGGAGACCCTGAAGTCCCAGACATGCCATGAAGAAGACACCAGCAGTTCTCATGACTTTTCATGCAGGGCTGGGGATGCTCAAACCCTCCCCTATTTAATTTGGTCAAAGTTGCTTGGCTCCTGCCAGGGTTGGGAGATGAATCCAGATCTTACTGCTTCCAAATTCCTCCTCCTCTACTTGAGCACACTTTATGTGGTCATTGCTCCCTGTGGCCTCACTACTAGGCTCCAAATACTTCCCACTGCAGTGATCTGGCTCACTGCTTCATGTCTGGTTTGTGTGGTTCCCAATTCCCTATAAAGCCATTTTCCTCAGGGCTGTAGGTGGAAGCAAGACTTCCTTGTTCCTCAAATGCTTCGCACATTTTATTTTATGGTTGTTTTTCCCCCTGCTTTTTTCAAAGCATGCTCTGAAGCTGAAGCCAGCATGGGGAGCTCTATCTGTATCTCAGTTGCATCCCTCTCTTTTCATCTCTTCATGACCCCACTTGCAAATGAGCATACTTTCCATTGCCTCTGTAGCTAGCGAAAGGAGTCTTTGAAATGTGACAAGCGAAAAGGCTCAGACAAAGAGCAGATGCTTTATGTAAGTCTGCATGAGCTGCAAAGAGCTATTTCTGAAGCGATGCAGCTGGCACATTTCTCAGCTGGAGTGTTCCTGTGGCTAGCTATCAGCTTTATTCTTTGCTCTGTTTAAGAACTTTAATTTGTTAAATGACTAAAAAGAAAATAAAATTGGGGGGGAAAAAAAAAGGCATTTCAAAAGAAAACTGTTCCACTTTGCAACCTCACATCTGCTTCAGCAGCATGAATGAAAGTGGGGCCAGACGGGCCTAGGTACAGCTTCAGGAAGGCAACTGCAGGTGCTTCACAGCTGGCACCTAACTGTTACCAAAATCTAAGCGCAAAGAGCATTTGCTTTCAGTTCAGATCCCTGAGATGTGAGTGCTGTGAGGGTGGTTGTCAAATGTTGTTAAACACAGGGAGTCCTTGGAGGAAGAGGGATGGAGGTAGCTGTCTGTGTGATTTGTTGCACTCTTTTCTGAGAATGCTTGGAAAACTTACAGTTTCTGGGCAAAGAGAACTGTCCCTGAAATGACTTTCCCCTTCCCCGCCCCTAAAGGGTTTGCCATGCAGTTAGTTGATTCTTCTGATTCCTCAGCATTTGCTACTTCAGCTCATTTAGCACGTGTAATAACAACACATTGCATCTGAGTATTGTTACACAGAACTCTGATAGTAGAAACTATGAGTAATTCTGTGCGAATCTGGTCCAGCCGAGGGTGAACAGTACAGAGAACCAGGGGATCAGTAGAAAACAAGGAGTTGTTGGTAGAGGGGAGAAGAGACGTGCAGAATCCCTTGAAGTACCCTGGGCATCCTGCCATAAAATGGCAATGCCATAAAATGACACCACCAATGTACAAAATAAAAGGGAAACACAAAGTGCTCTGCGTGTGTGTGCGTGGGGGAATCTCTTGCACTAAAAAATTACTATGAAGGGCATCTGAGAGCTGACATCTCTCATAAATCCCCACTGTGAGTTCATGTGAGACAATCTGCACATTTCAATGTGATGCGGCGCGTCCATGTAGCAGGCACCAAAGGCCAAGGTGGCCAGTGCAAACAGACCCTCACAGCTTTTCCCAACAGATCCTATGTATTGATGGACAGAAATGGAGCCACTGCTAAAAATGACCTTTCAGGAACATAAGTTTACCTTTCAGTAGGTCTTTGCATCTGAAGTTTTATTACAGTGTCACTGGTGTACGCCTTGAAACCTCAGTTAGGAAATCCACAGTAGAGTCACTTTTTCTCAGTGAGACACGCAGATCTGGAGAAGCATCAGAGGAAGAGAGCAGCTTTTGCGTGGTATCTCCACTCCTTCCTTCACCTTAAAGCTGGGAGCAATGAGGTTGCTCCTGTATCTACTCTTCCTAATGAGTGAGTCTTATCTCTGTATTTATTTTATATATTAGAAAATGAAAGTCTTAGTCTGGAAATAATTTCTGGAGACTCAGATTGGTCTCTTAGTGCGAGCCAATGAAATTACTCTTTTGTGGAAAGTTCAGGATGCTTGAACTTGGATGGAAGGTCCTTAGTTTGCAATGTATTTTTCTATGATTCATACTTTTGAGTGGAGAGAGTTTTATAGGTCATCTTTAGTGGGAGAAAAGTGGCTGGTAGGTTAGAGTAGAATGCAGGTGACATTTCTTAATATTCTTCCCTTTCTAGTGTAATTTTAGATACACCCTGGATTAAGCAGGTTTTGGGTTGTTGATCTCCTGAACAAGATCTCTAGAACATGTAGGGTTTTCTGACAGCAAATGGAGAGACTTTTGCTTGGGAATAAGTTTATGTAAAGTAAAGCATAGGTATGAATTAGAGAGAACGTTTCCTGAGTCAGAGCCTGTATCCACATCATTGTGTCCTGTAGCCTTGTGGGGATGCTTCTGCTGTGGATTAGTCTTTAGTTACTTACCCCAGAAAGGGCAACACCCTTACGCTTCTACTCTGTTACCTCAAGCAATGGACAACAGCATTGGGGATGTTACTGGCCACTCTTCCAGCCACTCCACAAAGAAATTCTGGTTTGATTCTATGATAAAATTTCTGTTTGTCTGCTTCCCTTTTCAAAAGACTCAATGCCTACTCCACCTGTATGGAAAGAATATTACCCTTTAAGTAATTTTGTGCCCTGACCATTAATTTTGTGTCACAGACTTCATGACAAGCTTTGCACTTCTAATTTAGGGACAAAATTGTTATTAATTTTATTCACTGTAGCTTGCTTTGCTGTGATTTTAGATTTAACATCAAGATTTATGCTCTACTGTTTTCATTATTTGGGCTTGTCTTCTACATGTTGTATGACAATGTATTATTTCTGGTAATGTCTTTGTTCTCCTGTTTGTTATTATGGGAAGTAGCTCCCAGCTCTGTAAACATGTAACTCCTTAATGGATATGCCTGCAGAAGTTACTGATGTGTTTTCAAATCTGGATGTTTTTTGATTTGGTTTTTGCAAAGTTAAGGTGGGATCATTGCTGGGGGCTTTTGTCCTTGTGAGCTTCTGCAGATCTTTAATATTGCTCTTCTCTAGCAACCTATTTTGGTGGGTATTTTTTTTTCCATTTGTGGGTTTTACCAAAGAAAGCAGCAGAGCAGAAAAAGGTAGTTGGTGGGTCTCGGTTGTGTTCTCAGAATGACTGTAGTAGATTTGTGCTGAGCATCTAAACTCCATAGATAATTTGTCTGTATAGCTGGCTAACTGGCAGCGCGCCTTTTTTTTTTTCTTAGTTTAAGTCCAGTGCACTTAATTTCAATAAGTAAAGTGCTAAAACCCTCTTGGTCGTCTGTGCTGGAAACCCCAGTGAGCAGGGAGCTGGAGCGAAAAGTTCAGGTAACTCAGCTTGGCAGGATGGCAGCAGCAGAGCTGAGTGCAGAGTTGAGCAGCCTCTGGTTTCAGGCCAAACACCACACAATTCCAATACAGGAATATTCCCAAGAGAGAGATCAGCTCCCTGGCCATCAATTCTTTCTGTTGCCTGCTTGAGAATTGCCCCTTATATCAAAGGCAGTTGAACTTCTCAGGTTGCTTGTTAGGTGTATCCAGAATTGTGGTTTTGTTTTAAGGGAGGTTTGCTGGAAGCCTGTGTAAATGTGTGGTATTGTTGGGATGATTCTCTTTCAGTGGAAACACACACTGGAGAATCTCTGGGTTAATGTAGGCTTTCTAACTGGGAAAGTGGGATTTGCAAAGCAAGGTGGGAGTCCAGGGTGGTCTGCCTGTGCTCTGAAAGGGATGCCTGAAGTGTGGGACATTTCAGGAAGCAGAAGCAAAGACTTTCAGTTCATACTATTTGCATGTTTAATGTCATTGCTCCAGTTGTGCTACTTCTTCTTTCAGCTGTGCTTTCAGCGCCAGGCTGGGAAATGACATGGAATTGATTCTGAGTGAAATTAGAATCAGGAAAGACTCTAGATGGACACAAGGACAGAATCTGACCTCTTGTTAGTACATCAGGGATTATACTCAAAATGCTGGACTGCATGTTTAAGTGCAGGCTCAACCTACAGCTTCTGGAGTCAGAGTCCGGGCATCCAGAGCAAGGATTTTAGGCTGGAGTAATCTGTAAAATTCAGATTGTGTACTTTAGTTCTGGCTTCAAACAGGAACAGAGCGTGATTGGAGTCACCTGGGCTTGTTCCTGAGATTAGTGTGAAGTTCTCAAAGTTGTCATGTGATTGACAAGAGGTTGGGTGATATAGCGTGGATCAGTGCTTGAATTTACAGAACTTACCATAGTAGCTTGCTTTCCGTGCATCCTACTTTGTGGCATTTTCAGTCTGTCACCCAGGTTCAAGTATATTTCTCTCCCCAGCCTGTGCATTTAGTGGTGTTGACACACTTAAAGAAATCAAGGGCAGAGCTGTGAGCAGCAGTGAACAACTGCACAAGCCCTGGGGTTTTGTTTCCTCGCAGGAGGAAATCCCAGGTTTGTGAGCTTCAGCTAGTATGAATGCTCTGTGATGTCCAAGGTGGACTTTCCTAACAGAACAACAGGACTTGCATTATCTTATTTTTCAGTAGGCTGGGCAACAAAAGACTTTATTAATCTAAATCAGTGAAATTTCCTTAGCTTGGCATCTCCCTCTGCCAACTGCCTCTGCTGCCGTGGTGGGCAGGGTTCAGGGGGAGCTGGCTCAGGAGCCTGTTAACTGTGTCTCTGCAGATCACATTATGCTCTCATTTATTTCTTTGTTTTCAGTGGTCAAGTCCTTGAGGAGCTTTAATGTTGACACTGGCAAGACATGGATCACACCACACACAGCCTCTTTGTTGTGGCCCTCCGTTCTTCAGCACTGGGATGGAAACACAGCCATGTAAGGAATAGACTAAAGAAAAACACACCCACATTTCCCAGGTCTTCATGAGTGAGTGTGGCCTCAGGTCACGTAGCTTCCTACTTTCTACAGCTGTTAGCACAGGTTGCTCTGCCTGGGACTCAGAATTGTTCTTCAGTTCTCAGGGGCTGATGAGTGGTGTTAAGAGCTTCATTGGTATGAAGTGTACACTGACAGCCTGTGAATCCTCCTGTTTCTCCCCTCACCCACACCGAAGTCTCTCTGCTCAGAAAGGATGTCTGCTTATTTAACCAAATGGCAGAAACATGCAGCTGGGTTTTTGCAAGACTTCCTGGCATTTTGCATCATTGCTGGGACCGCAGCAGTCAGAGCACCCACCAGCTATGAAGGGTTATGTTGTGAGGTTGGTTTGAACACCATAAAGAGTTGGAAACTGCTATATTTTAAACTATTTGGTCTGTAGAGGAAGCGGAATGCTTGACTAGGTCAGTGAATAGAACTCAACCACAAGTGGTTCCTGTAGAGATAACCTGTATTATGCTGAGCGGATTGCTCAGGCTGTGTAGCAGGCAGCGTATTTTAAAATTCAGAGTAAATAAACTTTTCTACCCCCTGAGCAGAAATTGGCTGACTTAAAGAGCAGTTTGCATTTCATACAGCAGTGCTGCCATTTCCTGCATGGTGGATGAACTTTCTCACTTCACTTCCGGCCTGCCTTCATCTCCAGTATTTTATGAGCAAGTCCCTTCCAGACCTCTTCCTTGATCTGGGATAGCTCTCCTGAATTCAGATAATGTTCAGATAATGGGAAGGATGATGATTTGTAGGAGAAAATAAGTGTTTTCTTGTTAATGCCTGATTCAGCTCAGATCGGCTGCCTTCCCTCTTTTCCACCTTTTATTCTCATTCCACAGGATTTTGGCTACTTCTTCAGTAGACAAGGGGCTGGGCAGGCTGAGGAAGTGCACCATTTTGCAGGAGGAGATCCAGTGCCAGGAGATACCTCTGCGAGGTACAGCCCTTCTTCCCCTTCCCAATACTTGCTTTGCCATAGGGATGAGGAGGTGCACAGACTGGGTGCTCCAGAGAGAACGGGGCACACTGCTAAGTCCCATAGGCTACAGCTTAAACCCTCACCTAAATTCTGTTGAAATACAAGGCAACGTTTCTTGTTTCCAGTACATTCATTACTGTCACAGTTGCTGAAAACGTTAACCCTGAGTCCTAGGACAGCAGATATCACTGACCTCAGTAGTTGTTGCCTTTCTCTGTGTTTATTCTATTTGCCCAAGACTGACAAGTACTGTATCCATTTCAATTCTGTTCTTTATTCATACAATCATTCATTCAATTTCAGGAAATATTAAAGGCTCCAAAAACGTCCAGGATGGTGGCATAGCTATTGACAGGAATTCAGATTGGATCCTGGTAAGGGAATGAAAATATCCTTGGCTGAGAACAGCTGTATTTTTCCAAAATGCTGTGTATTTTTGCTGGGAAATGCAAATGAACAAAATGAGCAGACATTAACATAAGGACAAAGGCTAAAAGCTCTTGGCTGGATGCTGGCTGGTTAGAAAGCCAGATGGTGCATTGCCAGCCAGGATGGAAAACTGAGGAGGGCCCTTCTCATCAGCTGAGGGCTGCAAAGTACCTTATACTTAACCACAGCCACCCCCACTCATAGGAAAAGGGAGGATTGGTAGACGAGGCTTAGGAGAGACACCAGTTTGGAGGCTAACGCCTTAGTCTGGTTAGCTCTGAGCCCCAATCTTTGCCTCCGCTCAGGGCTGGAATCCTCGGTAACTTGGGAATCCTGGGTAACTGTGGCAGGAGTGACTTCAGGGAAGGTGCTTCTTTACTCCCACTAGGCTTTCAGTGCTGTGCAGGGGATGCTGAATATTTGCCATAGGACATCTTCAGTTATCCTCTGCCTACAGCTTTTCTCCTCATTCATTAGCTTTTCCTGTTGGCCCACAGGCTTGCCTGCAGAAGAAGCACCACCGAGCTTTCACTACCACTGAGGACATGAATGGAGTCTGCACTCTGCTCACCACCGACCTGCACAGCACAGCCTTCCTCAACCTCACCAAGATGGGTATAGGAGCAAAGCCAGTGCTGTGCCTTCGCAGGGGGTCAGAAATAACAGCCCGAGGCTCTGCTCTAACAGCAGGAGCCTTCTGAGTTCCTAATGTACTGTCCACTGGGAGAGACCTAGAGCTGGATCTTAACATGTGTTGTAGTGACTTCAACAGGGTTACAACGTTCAGCCTTGCAGATTAGCACACAGCAGCAGGGAGCTCCTGTTGGGGTGTCCATGCATCCAGAAGATCCAGCTTTTAAGCCAGAATTTAGAAAAGCATTGACGTTCTCAGTGGATGGATATGACAGACATCCATTGGGATTTTTAAAAGTGCCTGGGCATTAAAGATGATTCATTCCAACTGAGCTGGGCATTTAATCAAGGGAGCAGAGAGCTGGTCTAATTGTCCAGCCTTGCTCTGCTTCTTGCTGTCACTGCAAAGAAGCTGAGAAGTTTCAGTTAGATGCCTAGATGGTCTCATTCCATATTCGGTTGCCTCACTGCTGTTAACAGTCTGACCCTCAGGTCTTTTGCAAGTCTGGGACCGTGGGTGGAAATAGCTCTTGAGCTTAAGATGTGTTTATTAGAAGAGAATTTTCAAAAGGTAGAGTGTGTTTTTTTCTTGCTTTTTGAATTCTTTAGTTGAGACCAAATTAAAAGGCATTCAAAGTCAAACCAGCAACAAGAAGATTACTGACGGGAGCAGCTCTGTCAGCCCAGACACCACCAGCAGTGCTTGTGGTGAGCTCTTTGGTAGCACACAAAACAATTCTATGTGCAAAGGTAAGTGCTGGACGGGTACAAATATTACCTCCTTCTGTATTAGCTGAGTTTGAAGCAGCTTGCATGCATCTGGTGGGAGAGAGCTGGGGAGGGAAAAGATTGAGGTTTTGAAGGTTATCTGTAAGGGTAAATTTCAGTCATTGTTACAATCATCATTAACTGAGATTTTGAAAGATAAAACTTGTCACTACAGTGCAGACTGTATCAGCTAGACCTGCTTTTAAAATGGCTGGATGGCATAGTAGTCAAATTTTTGGTTATTTAATACTATGTGAATGTTCTTAAACCCTTGTTAAATGTTGGGCTGTTCAGATATGCCTTCAAATGTCCTTTTATATTTAACTGCATTGACAGAAGAGAGAACAGAGATTGCTGTCATTCTGGCTGGATCAGAGAACACCAAGCCAGACGATTTCCAAAGTGCCAAGACCTCTATCCTCAATCTGATGAAGTCAGTGTGGCAGAAATGCTCAAAGGTGTGTGAACCTCCTCCAGGTTTCATAATCTGATAGACAGGGTGGATCAGAGCTCTAGTGAAGAATGGGAAGTCTCCTAGTTCATGTAATTATTGCTTTTTAAACTTCACATTGATGCTGGTAATAATTCTACGTATTCTAATGCAAGAGTTAAATGTTAGTGAGCCAAGGAGGAGGTGGAAGAGCTAGGAGTGGATTTTCATGCCAGAAGCATGCTTAGATATTTTACCATGCAAATCTCTCAGGGCACCTTGAACCACTACATGCAAAAATAAGGAGTATGGTGTATAAGCTATTACTTTAAATGATTTAAGTAAATCTGGGGACAAAGCGAGGCTGAGCCACATGCTCACAAAAGGTCTAGCCAGATAGATAAATACAGGGACTTCAGACAGAAACCACTGTGTTGAGCCAAAGGAAATAAAGTCAGTTCCTGGAGCTGATCCAAAGGGGATCACCAGAATACAAATGTGTGATGGAGACAGAGGGATAAAGACAATATACCTATTACTTGCAATATATGCTTTTTTTGTGTTTGTGCAGTAGAGTTTGGGACTAAACTTGGCATTCTGAGGGTCTTAGGGGCCCTGCCTTAGATCTTGTCTAAACAGCTCTGGCACTGCCATCTGCTTTCTCCAGATCAGGTTTGCTGTGGTACAGGATGGAGCACAGACCCAAACTGAACTGAGCCTGCAAGAGAGCTGCAACAGACTAACTGCTTTCTTCAAAGTCCGGAACATCAAGCAGCAGAGCTCACAGACTGACATCGCAGCCACACTGCAGCATGTGTTGTGAGTTCATGTGTCTCAGGAAACTTAAGTGATTCCTTGTTTCATGTGCATCAGTGCAGCCTCCCACATCTCCTTTCTACTCTTCTTTATCTCACACTTCAAAACCTTCACTTTCCCAATGCTTCTCCTAGTGACAGGCTCTGCCAGCTGAGGCCTGTAAGTGAGTAATTGGCAAGAGGCAAGGTGTGAAATTGTTTCTGGCTGACACAGGGGCTTCAGAATGAAAATTCAGTCACTTAGGTCTTGCTTTAAGCAGGTGCTTTCCCATCTGCACTGATCTGCTGCATCTCTGGGCGTCATGCTTTCCCTCTTGACTCTGTTTTCCTCTCAGTAGCATGACTCTAACAATACTGACCCACACTGTAAAAATGCCCCATATGCTATTTGTGAAAGTGCTCGTGAAGTCAGAGCTACCTGTTGTGGACAGCCAATGTCCCTGGAAAGCATAAATCCTGGTGCATGTTTCCCTTGCACATCTCTGCTCTTGTGGGCTGAGAGCTCAGTGAACATCAGTGCCCTGCTATCAATATTTCTAGCTCTGCAGACATGGCTTGTCCCATGAAATACCTCTTGGCCTCTTTTTCCACAGGGATAAAGTCTTTGAAAGCCATGACTCCAGTCAGACTGTTAACAAGATAATCATTGTCATGGCATCGGGGCAAGTGCTTCTGGAAAACCATCGGTTGAGAAATGTGATGAACTCCTTGGACGTGGCTATGGTCAAACTCTATGCTCCTGGGGTGAGTGGGAAGCACCATCAAAGTCATACTTTTTTGCATCAAAGCACGTATGTAAGGGAGTGATGTTTCCACCCATCCCATGTGTCTGCTTTTATGCTTTAGCGGTGGGTGAAAGAAAAAGTAGCCATGCATTAAACTTGCAGGATGTCCAGTCTGGCTCATCCATTTCACTCAGGCCTCCATCTTCTTGATGTCAGACAGCTTATTTTGAAGGAGTTAAGGAATATAGCCTAGATACCAAAGTGCTTCAGTTGTGTATGTCTTGTGGCTCTAGAGCTTTTAGTATTTTTTTTTCTTTGCAAATAAGAGCTTTCTATGGAATCTAGGATCAGGGTTGCTTTACCAAGCTTTCAGAAAACTCCCTCCTGTTAAGAGCTTTGAAGTTTTTAATGGCAATTTGGGAATTTGCTGGTTTTTTGGTCTGTGTATGAAATGTGTTCAATCTCCCTGTCTTCTCCCTAGATTGGAGAGTTCATAAGCAACCAGTGGGTCCCAGAAGAGCTGCAGAAAGTTAGAGGTGACAGGTTCATTCTGTCCACACATGAAGATTTGGACAGTTTCCTTTCAGAGCTGGAGAGAGAGACTCTGAGAGATTCAGGTAGAAGAAATCCCACTCCTGACACATCTATGTTCTCTGTAACTTATAGAGTGGATCTGTAATGGGGGGTAGTCATTGCTCAAGGAATGTAAATTCATATACAGATCTTACCTGTTCTGGTGATCATTTGCCCAGCAAGAGCAAGTTGCAGCAAGTGATTTCTATTACACTACTAACAGTCCTCCTCAGGCAGACAGCCAGGAGGACAAGAGGATCATATTTGGCATCTGTGACCTGCAGCCATAACATCAGTACAGAGAGAGGTGCTTTACCATACATTCACCACAGGCTCAGTGTTTCTGTTAAATTACTGCCCTTCTGGGTGTGCTCAGGGCAGTTTATTTCTGTTGCACTGTAGCTGCAGTTTTAAGATGCAGTCCTGATCCCCACAGTCTTCAAAACTCACAAGTATTTCCATAGTACCTGTAGTCTTGCACCTGAACACAATATTGACTGCAGGGATGAGGAAGAGTTCAGCTGGCAGGCAGCAAGGAGCAGGAACACCGCATAGGCAGTAATGCAAGGGTTTACTTCACCTTTTGCTTTCTCTCCCACCCTGTCATCTTTGTTCAAACTCGTTTCCTGATTCAGCTGAAAATACACCAGCTGAAGCACCAGGGCACAGAAAACCTAATAACAATGGTGACACCAGGCTCCCTTCCTGGATGGAGGAGGACGAAGAGGAGGAGGAGGAAGATGGCTTGCGTACGTGGTGAAGTATCTTCTAACAAAATCATGCCAGGGACTGTCATGGGCTGACAAAGTATGGGGAGTTGCTGCACCATGAGCTGCCAGACCTGAGATGTAGCTCATGCTGAAATGACAGCTGAGCAGTCTTGGTGCAGTTCAGTTGCTTCTTTGAGTGAGGTGACTTGTGTGTTGATCAATAACACTGCATAAAGAACTTGGCTCTGATCAAGACTGCTGATTGCCATCTTCTCATTCCTTTACTTTCCTGGGCAGCTTCTGGAACTGAGATTGCTTTTGTCCTGGATGGATCAGGGAGCATTGAGCCCGAGGATTTTGAAAGAGCAAAAGGATTCATCCATAAGATGATGAAAACACTGTATGAGAAGTGCTTTGAGGTACTCTCCACTGTCTTTCTTTAGCAGGCTAAAGAATGTGCTGTGCTTTAAGCTGCTCTTCACCAGAATTTGAAACTGCACAGGTTTGTTTCTATTAGGATGGAAAAGCACTTCCGTGACTGGCATGTATTCTCAATGCAGTTTTGCTTACATCTCAGCAGTACATTCCCAGTCTTGATCCCAATATCATTGTTGATATAGAAAATCCAATTTGTATGCTCAGAAATCCCTAGCTCTGCTATGCTACCCATCTCTGCTTTCTTGTAAGGTGACGGTCATGACTCTCCTCTGGAGTCCTGTCTCTATTCCTATATTGTAACATCTGTACCTGAAATCACAGAATCACCAGTTAAGACTGCTTCTTCAGCCAGGTACCTTACCAGTCTTGTTAACTCCAGTTACATATCCTACGTGAAGGTACTCTGCTGCTTCCTCTTGTGAGGCTGAGAAGTGTGATCCACACACCAAATTTAGGAAAGCCTCTCTCTCTCAATATTTCTTAAATGCTTCAAGTGTCAGCATATTCTGGGGTGCAAATACAAAATGAAGAAATGGTCCCATTCTCCAGACTGTCTTTGTTAATCAGAGCATCATGGCATAGCAGTACTCCAAGGAAAGTCAATGTGCAGCAGGAAGCAATGAAGGAACAATTCAGTAATATCACAGATAATCTCTTCTGTAGCCTGCACATGGGCCAAACAGAGCAGGAAAATGCAAGGACTTAAATCAGTGTTTCCCAAAACAATTTTTCTCTCTGACCTGATAGTGCTTTGGTTTTCCTCAGCAACAATACACTTACAACAATCTCTGTGTCTGCACTAGGCATACTTAAAAGCCACTTTCTCCTGAAAAAAAATCTTCCTTTCTGCATAGTCTGGCTGATATTTCTGTTGGGATTTCTGGGCTAGTTATTGCAGAGATGAATCAACAGTAGTCACAAGCAGGTGCTTATCTGCTGCTTTCTTCCAGTGCAATTTTGCAGTGGTGCAGTATGGGTTTGAAATCAGAACTGAGTTCGACCTGCAAGAAAACTGGGATCCTCGTGCCACCCTCCAGAAAGTACTTGATATTGTGCAGGTGTGCAATGTGACAAAAACAGCATCTGCCATGCAGCATGTCCTGTAAGTAACAAAAAAGCACAAGAAATTAAGGGGATGAATTTCTGGGTCATGTCATGAGCAAGGGAGAGGGACATCTATGGACATTCAGGTCCTGAAAGCAGTGGTCCATCCTGGAAGCACTCAGGTCCACCTGGCAGTGGCTGAATGGCAGGCAGGGGTTCCTATGCCATGTTTTAGAGGGTTATAAAAGCCAGCTGTTGGTGCCTAATTCTTGGTGTGGGGGCACTCAGGAAGCAATAGAGAGACAACCCCTAGCAGTTTTAAGATGCGTGAATATGAAAGAAATCCTCGTGCCTCCTTCCTGTGACTGTTAGTTGCAAGTGCATAATTCAACAAGACTCTTCCTTCTATCCCAAGGAGAGAAGCTTCAACTCAAAACTCTTCCCTCTATCCCAAGAGGGAAGCCTCAGCTTTCACCCCAAGTTCTTTGTTTTGATGTTTCCCAGGGATTCTATCTTCAGTGAAAGTCACGGGTCCCACAAGGATGCAGCCAAGGTCATGATTGTACTTACAGATGGGGAAATACTCCTGGATGAAATGAACTTGACAACTGTGATAAATTCACCCAAAATGGCAGGAATCAAGCGTTACGCCATTGGGGTAAGTTGGGAATGTACTTGGAGCATATTTCCCTTCTATTCTTGGTAGCACCAGGTGCAGAGAAAAGGAGAAATGAGCAAATTAGCCTGTGTGTTTGCTTGTCAACAAGGCTTTGTCCTGAAGTCTGAGGTTTAGTTTCAGACCTGCTCTATATCTCCTCAAATAATATTCCTACTATCTCTTATCATTCTTTCAGGACAAGAAAATGTCCAATTTTGTGATGTCTTGTAATTAGTTGATTTCCAAAATTAATTGTTGGATACAGCTAAAGTATATAACTGAATATAACATCAGTCAGCTGCATGAAGATATTTGTAATGGTTTGGCTCCAGGAGACACTGAGGCTGTCCAGCTCATTCGTTTCTAAAGTAATTGCTATTCCTGGGTTTACACATGGTGGCTGAAGCTGAGGTTTTTCCATAAACTGTTGAACGAAATAGGTGGGGATAAGGAGCCTCTAAAGGCTGATTCTTTTGTTTGATTTGCATCTCTTCTGCAGGTGGGAGATGCCTTCAAAAAACCGAAGGCCCTAAATGAATTGCGGCTAATTGCCTCTGGTCCAGATGACACTAATGTGTTTCAGGTGACCAATTATTCAGCATTAGATGGGCTGATTTCAACCCTGCAGCAGAGTATTGTTGGTATAGAAGGTAAGTAGCAACCTTTCTATTTCACTAATACCTTTTGAGAAATAAGGAGAAAGTAGCTTACCCCATTTCTGCTGCATCCTTAGGTACACAGGGTGATGCTCTGGAATATGAACTTGCGCAAGCTGGTTTCAGTGTGCAAATCTTGGATAAGGTAAGTGTTCTGCATTTAACCCTGCTAAATGGTTGTATGCTGTGCTGCTGTGATACTTGTAAGGTTTCAGGAGATCTCCTGCAAGAAACTATGGTGATACAAAAGTGTGAGGCCCATACAGTCAAATCTTCTTTGCAAGCCACTGCTTGCTTTGAATGTGTCAGATAAGCAAAAATATCACTTTTATATAGTCTGTGAGGAGGGATGGGATTTATCTTGTGACTCCTATTCTAACCACTGCATCCTTTTTATTCCACTGGGCAAAAGAGCTATCTCCAGTTGATAGCTTTGATTTTGCTGGCAGAAATCAAAGCTACCAACTGGATCTCCAATGCACAAGTCAGGGAAGTTATAAGCCATAAAACATTGCTCCATACTGTGGAGACGGAGGTACCGTATTAAATTGCTTTGCAGAGTGCTAGAGGCAATTGCTCTGTGTTCATCTCTTCTAATTTGCTAATGTTGCTTCTGCAGCAAGTCTTAATCTTTGGTGCAGTGGGGGCCTTTGACTGGTCTGGTGGAATTCTGTTGTATGATCTGGCAACCAAGACTGCTGTTTTCCTGAATGAATCTAAAGAAGAAGCCCAACAAGCAAAATACAGTTACCTAGGTAATAGGTTTACCACTTTCTGAGATCAAGTGACAAACCTGACTGCAGTTTTGCTTAGTTTATTGGTGTTTAGTGCAGTGTGGCGATAATGACAATATGTACCTGATGAAGGCCACCTTATGCTGACTCATACTGGATTTCCAGTGTTTCCTCTGGCGAGGAGATAGATTCTGATGAAAACACTCTCTATCTCCTTGTTTCAGGGAAGATACAACTTGTTTTCTCCTATGAGTTATGATGCCTTGTGGTACTACTCTGTTAACACATGCCATTTGTTTTCACTGTGCAAGAATACTTGCAATGAAGCGCATTTTTAGAGCTAATAAATATTTCACTTAATGCGAGTGTCTGGAGAAGAAATAGCTTGTGAGTCCATACTGTTCTTGTCTTGGTGACAAATAAAGCCTTGCTTATTCACCCAAGTGCTTTGTAGCCTCATGATCCCTGTATCTCCTGATTGTAGCCTTGGCCATAAAGTCTTACCAGGTAATATGAGGTGCTGTGGACTTGTTTGTGTTGGGATAATCCCTCTCCCATTACCTCCTTGTTACAGAAGCCCCATAAGGATCTCTTTTTGCTTTCTAGACAGAGTATAGTATATTCTTCACTTCTGTGAAGGGTGATAAACCTTCCAGCTTGCAGACATAAGAACTGAAACCAAAAATGTGTAGATGATGGATAATCATGCAGGAACTGTGACAAGTGCTAAGAAAAGTCATCAAAAGTTGAAGCATATTTTTCAGGACAGTAATTTATTCAATTACCCTAAGAGCTGCTAAGGCAGCTTTGCTGTCAGAAAAGTTACCTGCTATTTCCTAATTAATATTTTTATGAGATGCTGTGTAATCAAAACTATGGGCTCCAACAGTTAGATTATGGTGTAAATTCTTGGATCTCATTGAATCTATAGATCTATGTCTCAGACCAAACTCTGTGGGCTTTTTCCTTCAGGCATAGAGCATGGTACTGATAAGGTGTGCTATTTTCGTTCTTGTGTGAATGTATCAGGGTACAGTGTGGCAGTGGTACACACAGAATATGGACCCTTGTACGTGGCTGGAGCCCCACGGCACAGCATGAGCGGGAAGGTGCTGGTGTTTCAAGATGGCCACTTAAAACAGACCCTGCAAGGAGAACAGGTATTGGGGCTGGTAGGCTGCACACATCTGTCTGCTCCAACAGAGCTGCATTTTCTCCTCCAGACACACTTGGATTTAGCCAGATGTATTTTGCAGAGTCTTTGTTCATAATGCTTTGGGAACAGCAGAAGAAATCATGGAATTTGGAAAAAGACTGGGAAAAAAATCAGCTAAATGGGGTGTGCTATATTTACGTCCTGTCCTCATGGTTCATGGGGAAAGAGGTCGTCAGCTGTGGTACTCTTTTTTTCCTCTGTCAAACTGTTGAATAATGATTTTGTTACTGCTAATCTGGTTATAGGATCTGTCCCTGAGGATGGCTGTAATAAAATAAATAATAGGAAATGATCCACATATAAGTAGATATGTGTTGGTTTGTTCTAAAAATTGCCTTACTGCTGCAAAGGACACTAATTCTACAATGCTATATATAGAGAATTCCAGTGAAAGAGCTGCTTGGCTTTCTCTGGAGCACAGGTTGGATCATATTTTGGATCTGAGCTCTGCCCAGTTGATGTGAACCGTGATGGGGTGACAGATCTTCTCCTTGTTGGAGCTCCATTTTACCACATTCAAGGGGAAGAAGGAAGGGTTTACGTCTATCGCCTGGAGACAGAGGTAAAAACACTGGTAGCGTAAACACTCCCTGTTGGGGATTTTCCAACCATGCCTAAGTAGTGACAAATAAAACATTCCTCCTTTGTGCTCTCACTGAACGTGCTCTCCCTGTATGGTAGAGGACTGCAGGCTGAAGCCAGCAGGCCTGTCTTAATCATTAGAATATAAAAGAGAAGTAATAAGAAATAAAACCAGTCTGTGCCTAAGGTGTACGCTTCTCACAGTGTGATGATATCGTGTCTTTAGCCCGTACAAAGGCAATTTGTTGGTGCAGACCTTGCTCTGCCAAGCAGTGTGCCTTGTGATGCTTGCAATAAACATGTGCATGGGTAGCTGCTAAAACTTTGCTGCCTGGGACTTGTAGAAAACAAAATGTTTTGTGAGCCTAACTACAGGATCTGTTACATAATATACAGGATATAGGTTGATTGTGTCATTTTGAGTGAGATGTGAACTTTAACAGCAGACCAGCAGAAAACACTCTTTGGTGCTGTGCTTTGGGCACGTACAGGGTGGCTGGAAGCAGAAAATAAGTCCTGGCATGACAGAATTCAAATAACGTGCACCCTCTTGTGGCTCGTTCCTGTAATAGGGTGGAGGAGGCGGGATGCTCTCCGTTCTGAAACAAGCCCGGGATCAACTCAATCTGCTACTGATTTAAGAAAAGACAGGACTTCAGTGTGTCTGCTTGAGTAGGGGTGTCCAGAGACACTGCTTCTGTGTGAGAATTTGTATGCTCTCAGGGCAGAAGGATCAATCTTCTGTCCCAAGAATTAGCTGGTATCTTGAACTTAGTATATTGTTTAAGACTTCATTGTTCACCTTTAAGAATTATTAATGTGCAGAAAAATATTAGTGTGCAGTAAGATTATTTCTTCTTTTATGTAAGAGCTACTGATGCTACATTTGCTATAAATGGATTTCCTTTTTGGACGTTTTTCAGACTGGATCGTTCACCTTGAAAGAACACTTAAATGTGCAGGTGACCTCTCCTTTTGCAAGGTTTGGGTTTACTGTGGCCAGCATTGGAGACATCAATGGGGATGGATATGAGGATATTGCAGTTGGAGCCCCACTTGAAGATCAGCTTTCAAACTCTTCCTCTTTCGGCAGCATTTACATCTTTAATGGGGATAAAGACAAGATCAAGAGCTCTTTTTCTCAAGTACGTGTCTTGTTGGGAACTGGCTGCAGTACAGCTTGAGAGGGAGAAGCTTGTGGTTTTGTAGCATGAGGCTGGGAAGATGGACTTCCACATGTCATTTGCATTTATGGGTGAGAAATTTGCAGATGTCAGATGGTTTATGTGACTCAGTAGGTTTCTGCAGCAGAGCTGCTCCTTAACTAATTACCCACCTGTCTGCTCAGGCAGAGGAGCTGGGTTCCAATGCTGGCTGTAGAACAGCACAGCCTTTTGCAAGCCTGCCTGTCCTTTACAGGCCGTTCAGAGTTAGTATTTTGCATCTCAAGAATGTTACAAAACCCTCCTGACAGCAGCCTCCTGAAAAGAAGTGTATTTTCCCAAGGACAGGGGACAGTTCATGACTTATATTCATTTATGTTTCCCCCTTTTAGAGAGTAAAAGCCTCTGAAATTTCTTCAGGACTCCAGTATTTTGGACAATCCATTGATGGTGGCTTTGATTTCACTAACGATGGTCTCCAAGATATCACAGTAGGATCACTGGAGAACGTGATTGTGCTACGGTAGGTAGTAAGTTCTGTTTTTTAGTGTGCTGGGGAAATGCTTTAAAGACAAATTTAGAATCTGTGTTCCAAGCAGAGCAATGATTCTATTTTTAATTCAGTGCCAGAGGGACATAAAAAATATTTCCCAATGCTAGAAATCATATAAAATGTAAGGCCTTTAGCTCAAGTTGCAAAGGCTTTTCCCTTTGTATGTGTAAAGCTTTGAACAAGCATGATAGTGAACATGAAATGATTAACACAGATCTAGGTCTAAGGAGACCTTGGTGTCTGCAGTTCAGTACTGATAATGTAAGTCATTTAGGCAAAAAAGATCGTTTCTTTACATTACATTGCATTACATTTACATACCTCATTTTCAATCAGACATCTGGTAACTGAGTGACCAGTGCAGTTCACAAAGATTAAGATATGGCAGACAGATTTGATTTTGGTCTTGCATTTTATGTTTGAAAACAAATTATAGATAGAGAATTTGAACCCCTAGATAATGTGTTTACCTAATGGAAACATAAACAGCATGTTTGATTCTGAAACTCTAGCCATACTGGTGTATTTTGGCTGTCTGTTCCTTCAGACTCTTGGGATTTTGTGTGTTCTGAACATTCCCAGCAGAAACTGGAACTTCTGTAAATAAGCAGCCTGGTCCAGGTGAAATACCATGGCAATGCTGAGCAGTTCTTACTCTTGCTGCCAGGCTTTCTTCAAACATTTTTCCTGTAATGTTTCCCTTTGGAGATTTCTATTTGATTGTTCCTTACGTGTTCTTCCCTGCCCAGCTCGAGACCAGTTGTCCACTTTCTTACCAGCATGAGATTCAACCCTGACAGGATCCTCATTTTCCAAAATAACAGCCTTGTTACAGCAGAACTGTGTTTCGATGCAATCTCGGCTTTACCAGTGTCTCAACAAGGTAATGAATGGGAATTGTGATCAGATTGAAATCTACAGTCCTACAACTGTCCTTGGAAACTTGGCACCAAGGACGATTTCTGGTACATCTAACAGGATTTTTCAAATCTTGCAGAGTTTTCACAGTTATACATTTTCTACACGGTGGACTTAGATGTGAAAATGGCAAAGAGGAGAGTACAGTTTGAAGATCAGAACACCACAACAAGTGGGAAGCTGTTGGTCAGCGAGCACATGTGCTCTGAACTGCAGCTTTACCCACTGGTAGGTGATGTTGGTCAGACTTCGTGCAGAAAGAAGGGTTGAGAGGGTAGGATTTCATAACAGAATCTGCGTGATGATAAGTCTTGAAATGTAAAAATACTACAGTGGGGTGGGCTTCCTCAGTGTCAGACTTGCTGAGCACATCTTACAGCTGAGGCAGGAGATGTAGAATTGTAGGAGAGGCATGGAGCTGTGCAGAATAAAAGCAAACATAAGGAAACTCTTTTCCACAGTGCATAACTGAATCACTGAACATATTATCCAGGGAATGTTATGGAAGCCAAATGTCTAAAGTGATGCAAGAAAACATTTTATAGGCTTTTGTTCCACTGATACCTATTAAACACAGTGGCCCAAAGAAAACCTCTGAGCTAGAAGGTCCCTCAATATGACAGAAGCTGAAACAGAGATGGCATGTGAACACTTCTGCATTTTAATACCTAGATATTTTTTCAACTTCTTGTTTTTCCTTTCTTGTAGCCATGTGACTTTGACTGTTTTTCCAGTGTTTTTCTGAGAGTTAAACATGAGGTCTTGAACAAAAATGATCACATGGAGTTTGCTGTCCCTGTGCTGGACAGATACCAGCCATCAGAAATGCATTTTCAGGTAAAAAACCAAAATGGTAGCAAAGACCTTTCTGCCTTGCTTTACTTTTGACCACTTTTGACTTTCTCCTGTGCCTCTGTATAAAAAGAGATTAGATGCTACTTGTGAAGGCAGGTGGTCTGTGTGCTTTGTGAAGTACTTCTCAGATACTGAGCTCTCCATTGAAACTTAGATTAAGACTTGTTATTTGAATGGTGCATTTGGTAGCAACAACTATACAATACCCTAATGTATAATTTTAAATTCTACTTAGTTCTAAATTAACTTTCTAATTTTAAACACATTCAAATTGTCTTTATAATATTTAGTGTTAGTTGCTTGTTTCAAGTCAATATTTAGGAGGCTGCAAACTTCTAATAACCTTAGAGTTAAGTTTGATATCCTGTCTCCCTCCTCTCTTGTAGTTTAGTAGCTGGATTCCTATAAGCTAATATAGCTCTTTTTTACAGTTTCTCTGAAACCCAAATCACAGCTTGTGAACAAATTGCATAAAGCTCTGTAAGGAGGCAGCTTTTTGCTACGTAATAGGAATCTTTACCATTATTCAGTGTTGTATTAGCTGCCCATAAAGCAGAGGACAGAGATGTTAGGGAAACATTTAGCACTGAGCAATAATGAACACTAATTACTATAGTTACAGTGCTCTTAGGGATTATGATGGTGATGGTACATTAATTTCCTAATAATTCACAAGATTCTAGACTGCTGGTCAGCATTGCTTAGTGCTTATGCACACAACATCCAATTATTCTCATTAAAATTCTCCAGAAACATCAGCCACAAACAGATTTTTCTTGGTGAACAAAACTATTGCTAAAGTAACCTCATGTCTACAGAATAGCGTGGCTGTAAGATGGCACAGCATATGAACATATTTATTCAAGAAAAACATATAATCTCTGGAAAATAAATGAATATTATTGCCCTGTAGCAATCCAGGGGTAAACAAGTGGCATTTCTTTAACAAGACCTTGACCCCAGTGAAGTCTTTTCATGCTGTTGCTAATGAACCTTGTCCTGGGAGTTGAATTACAAAACATCAGCAATGTTTTAACTCTGGAGGGTCTTTTATTTCCGACTTCTCCTTGATGGAGGTCATGGGAATTTGGGTTTTCAGAGGATGTATGTTTATATGTAGACATTCTGAATCTGCTACATTAGAAAAATTGGGGCTGTTTAACCTGCTCTGTGTTTGCTTTCAGTTGCCTTACAAGAAGGACTGCAACAAGACCATCTGTGCTGCTCAGTTAACTTTGACAACTGAGATTCAGTGAGTCATAGTTATTGCATTATCCAGATTTTGCATTTATCATTCATATAAAGTGTCATCTTTGTGCTTAAGATGTTTTCTTTAAATTCTCAGGCAAGATTTGCTGTCCTTCTTTTTACATTGCTTTCCATTCAGTTCATCCTTTCCCTAGCATCGCATTCACACAGTGTTGTAACTTCATGCCTCCATGGGCGTTGCTGGGCTGTTCTAGGAAATTTTAGAGGACAGACCAAGGTTTAAGCAACTCTGCTCATTGTAAAATCACAATTCTGATTTTTAATCACGAACATGTGACACTGGTTTAGGCTGATGCACAGCATAGCACTACAACAAATAGCTGCTCAGTTCACACAGCCTTAGACAAAATGGGAGCTTTACTGCATTGTAAAAACTTACCCTGGAGATTCACTGAAAAGCTAATCAAGCAGAACAATGTTTGAAATCTATCCTGATGTAAAACATATTATAAAATGTTACATAAAGTAACTGCCTTCGAAATTAAGAAGGAAGCATTTTCCAACACACCCTGAAGAATATTGAATAATTAATTGGGCTATTGCATTATCCTGTGTGTGAAAGCATCTGGAGGGAGTAATTATCAGAACAGTCAGGCCTCTTATTAATAACAACCCTTAGAAATTACATGTGATCTCATTTTTCTGTCTGCTTCTAGAAAGGAATTAGTGGTGGGCTACACTAAAGAAGTGAGTATGAAGGTTTCACTGATGAACAGTGGAGATAACTCGTACATGACAACTATGGTCTTGAATTATCCCAAAACCTTGCATTTTAAGAAGGTGACATTTGAGGTAAGATTATAGAACAACTCTTCAGCTAGCAGCAGGCTGCTTAAAGAAAACCCAGTGTATACTATTAATTTACTACCTAAATAAAACTTTATGTGAGTTACAGGGAAGGGAAGGAGCATTTCAGTTGTTAAGACTGAATACCGCATTTATCTGATTTAATACTCCCAAGCTTTTATTGGGCTATTTGTACTTAATTCATTTTACGGGAGCAGACACAGACTGAGTTGGAATTCCCAGTCTGTTTTTATTCAACATTAAAGAGCATTCCTATTCTGTTGGCAGCCATCCTCTCCTGTTGTTCACTGTGGCCAACCAGTACCATTAACTTCTGCAGTCCTATCCTGTAACTGTAGAATTGGGCATCCAGTGTTCAAGAAGACAACTGTAAGTAGAGATCATGGTTTCATTATTTTCACTTTTTCCATATCTCTAAATGATACTTTGAGTAGCTGCTCTTGCATTCTCTATCTCTACAAATAGACCAGAGCTGCCATTCTTTCTAATTCAGCTTATGGCTGCTATGCATTTTCTGAAGGTAAGAGATAGCCTTCATATTCCTGCACTTTATTTAATGTCTAATTTCTCAAGAAGGAAACTATGAGCAGAAAATCCATTAGCCCTCATGTTTTAAGAGTAGCCTGGAGAGTTAAAGTGTATTTACAGGGTAATTGATATTTCATTGTTTCTCTTCCCTTAAAATAGGCAGATTTTTCAGTGATTTGGCAACTAGAGGAAAGCATATTCCAAAATAAGTCTTCAATCACCGTGAATATCACGAAGTGAGTATTGCTATTTTCACCACAAAATACATGATGAACTAGGAAGGGTATATCAGAATTCCTACTCAGTGTCCATACTATTTATCAGTCACAAAACTATACTTTTCAACCCTCTAAGGCATTTGGATCTATGTGAAAAATTTTTCCTTCCCTTATGAAAACCTTAACTTTGCTCATACTTCATAATTTCAGTGAAAGATGGAGCACCCTTTAAGGTCCTTAAGTGTAGTATGTATTTAAAAGCTTGTGTGTTCTCGCATCCTCCCACCTTAGCAGAAAGAACAGATAAGTAAAATATATAATCCAGCTCTGTTCCAAGGAAAGCTTTCACTCCAAATGATGGGGATGAAAACTTAGCCCCTAATCAAGAAAAATGCCTTAAACCTATCTAATGGGTGGACGTTACCATTGAGAGTTCTTTCTTGTCATCTTCCTACCTTTAAAATGTATGGGGACTGACTGGTACACAGCATTTTTTAAACAGAGGGAATCTTTCAAAAGGAAATGAGAATTCATCTCTGGCAGCTGTACTTCCTTGCAAGCAGAGTTGAAGCCAAAGGGTTCTATATTAATTTAATGTCCAGTTTTGTGAGGGGTAGAGGCTTTAAATTTTGATTTATGAAGGCACAGATGAGCATTGGTTTGTGGGGAAACATTTCAAGGCACTGACAGCTTTCAAAATGCGTAGTAATTATAGTAATAAAGGGCTACTCCACCACTCCTGTACCGTGTCATCACTGTTTCCATCCCTCTTGTGCAGCCAATAGTAACAATTCTCAAACCATAGAAATAAAGGACCAAGGCAGGCAGATAATGAAGTGGTTTCATCCCTTTTTTAAGCATAAATGAAAATACCACCATTCTGACTGAAGAGCACGTCCTTGATGTCAGATATGCGTTCACTGCAGTCCTTACCAGGTAAGTTAGTTTTCAGAAGATTCAATTATATTTTATTCTTTTAGTCAATTAAAGGCAAAAGGATTCAGAGGATGCCTGGTATGTTTCCAGTGCAATTTCCATCTTAATAATTTCAAGCACCGTAGATTGTCAAGTCACTTTCTGGGGTACTAGACAGCAAAAGTAGAGCATGGAAGACAAAACAATAAAGCTTTATCATAGGCAGGGGGTGCCTAGGGTGTCCCACTGCTTAGCTTGTAAAAAGTAGACTTCAAGATGAGTTCAGAGTTGCACGATTGACAGACTGACTATATACACATATATACAAACTGCATAGACAGCGTTCCAGTTATAGCAAATCTGATGATGGTAGCTTTTAATTACACTTAGTGCATATGGATCATTAGATATACTAATTTTTAACACTGTATTTCACTTTCCACTCAGTTTGATTTATCATTCTCTTTAGACCAGTTTCTTCAATGTATGTGAATGTTAGCGAAGGACTACTTGAAAACAAAGAATTCAGATTTAATGTAAGTATAGCTTCAGATTTAGGTCATCTGATCCACCTCCAATCAGGACTGAAGAACACTTATTACCTTGTGCATTTTCTTCTGTAGATACATGGAGAAAATCGCTTTAATGCTACCATCAAGTTACAGATTTGGGTTCCCATAAATATACAAGGTCACAACATAATGACAGTCAAAAATGCATCAGGAACACAGGTACCTCCTCCTATATTTTTCATGATCGAATACCTCTTCATTAGCCTTTAAGGGGGGGAGGGGAATACTCTGAGTGTTTTTAAAACCTACATTTTAAACCTTTATTTACATTTTGTAGCATGGTTTCAGGTACAAACTTTGCCAAACTGAACAAAAGTTCAGTGTTAAAACTAAGTCAAAAGGTGGGGTTTCCCCTCTCTGTCCCCAGCTGGCCTAACGCTATTTACCTTTGTCCTCACTGCCCAGAATTGGTTTTGGTTTGGTTTTTGGTTTTTTTTGTTGTTGTTGTTTGTTTTTTCCTTTTTTTCTTGAAAAGGAAAAAAAAAATAGAATTTGTAAGGAAGACAATAGAGTAAGTCAAGAACTTTTAAAAATCTAAGACTGAAAAGGTAAGAACATTTCTGTGGAGTTGAAACCATGAACTGAGCCTCAAGAACTCTTTCTTGTAATCTCAAACATCACCCCTCAAAAAAAGGACATATGGAAACGGGTGAGAGCAGGACAATTTTTGGGGGTTTTTAGACATTTTTTATAGCATATTGTACATATTGGTAACCGATCATAACACTTCTTTGTGCCCACATTTAAGATCATACATAAAACAGCAAAGGAAAAAGGCAGCATCAGTAACTTAACTCTTGGAAATACCGTGCTCCCTTCCTCAGCGGAAGAGGCTGCTGTTTTGTAAAACTTCATTGGCAGACTCAAAGTTCAGTACTTCGCTGTGGAACTTCTCGAGCTGCTGCTTTATTTTCTTCAGGGCAGAAGTTTTTTCCTTTTTCTTGTAGTCCACACCATTCAGAAGCTTATCTGACAAGTAGTGCAGCCAGAGGACATTGCTGTGTGGATGATAGCCAGACCAGCTGTTGGAGTTCTCCGCTTTCATTTGCCTGTAGATATCAAACTGGTAGTCCCCTGTGCCTTGAAACAGTTCTTCATCAGTGGAAAGGTCACAAAACACAGTTAACCCATCCTTCTCCAGCCGAGACAAGGTGTAGTCAATGATGTTGACATGAATCCCTCCTGTGGGGATCGTGTGTGTTGCCCCATTCAGCACATAACTCAGCTTCCTGACGTTAGTTTTCTTCACCAGCACGTTTCCCCAGTGCAAGTCCCTGTGCTCAAAGTACAGTTCCTGTTCCGCCACAGCCAGGGAAGCAGTGACCTGGTGCAAAATGCTTTTTGCTGTTGCCACTGAATTTAACTTGTTTCTCATATTCTCCAAGTCACTGCCCCCAAATTCAAACTCCAGTACCATGAATAGCTGCTTGTCCCCATAAAGGTCTGGCCGATCATTTTCTGATCCTATTACTTCATTGTATTTGTCCCAGGCTTCCAGGAGATACTTAGGATAAGCCCCTTGAACACAGTGCACAGAGTACAAGCTGATGAACCCAACAGTTCTATTCACAGACTCTTCAGATAGAAGACTGAGTTCTTTTGATATTATTATCTCGGGCAGAATCTCTCCAAAGCTCTTTTGAGATTCTCCATTTACTCTTTCAGTCCCCTCAATGGGAATTATTTTTAAGGCCACAGGTCCTCTCTCACTGCCAACCTGGAAGACCTCTCCAAACACCCCTTCTCCAATTTTCTTGCAATCTTTCATCTTATCTAGAGGAATGCATTCCTCGAAAGTAACAGGCCCTTCCTGCTGGCATTCCCCAAACACTTTCTCTGCATCTGTAAGCATTAGTTCCAGAACAGAAGTGGAGTTCATAGGAGCCAGCAGCGCCATGGAGGAAGCAGACCAAGTACAACACTGAGCCTTACCAGCAGATAGTATTGCTTGGTGCTCTGAGAGCTGGGATTTCATGGAAGGGGTGCAAAGGATGCTGCTGCAGAAACTGTCATCCATGGTAACTTTCTTCTTCTTATGGAAGGAGAAAGATGCTTGAACCCTACCCCAGGAACAGGAGCTGTTGAGGAGTGAATAGGCTTTGCTGCTTACATCTGCAGACAGCTGTAGCACACCCCTTTTCATTCCTTTTTGCCTCATCTGTGGTCTGAAAAGGGAGTTATTAGGCTGCTGCTGTCTCTTGTTTTTGAGTGTTTTTGAACCGAGCCTTATTGGCATCCCCCAGCGGCTGGCACTAAAGCCACTGATGCATGCTTTCCGACAGGTACTGGCCTCTCCAGAAACAACTTTGGTGGTTTTATGTTTATTCTCTAAGGGTCCTTGAAAGCCCAAAGGAGAGGCTGCCTGCTGCCAGGCAAGTTGAGTATCTCCCTTTTTGTTTTGTTTCATCCTTGCCATCCACACTGACACTTCTCGAGAGTCCAGAACCACCACTGGCATAAGCTGGTACTTCTCAGCTCTGTTTCTCTGACAACTCGAGGTTCCTTTTGTTGAATCTCTACTTAGAGCATCAGATGGCTCATTAGAAGTGGCATCATCATGTGGCGCAGAGTGCTGTCGATGGCTGTTAACAGGAGGCAGTGCTGCTGTGGCTGTCTGGGAGGACAAGGGAGATTGTTCCTGGCAGGGTTCCTGCACCAACATCCTCAGAACCCTGGGGGACCTTTGCACCTCGGGGCGTGGCTCAGGGCTCCTGCCTGTTCCTTTGGAACAGGACCATCCATCTGCCTCCTGCCTCCCGCTGTCAGCCCCCGGCAGCAGCAAGAGCTGCTCCGCGTCCCCATGAGACAGCTCCAGCGCGCTCGGGGAGCTGTCGGAGGAGGCGGTGCGCAGCTTGCGCGGCGGGGAGCAGAGCTGCAGGCCGCCGTACAGCCCCGGGCTGCCGTACAGCCCCGAGCCGCCCTCCGCGGTGCTGCTCAGCTCGGCCCGCAGGGACCGGCGGCGGCGGCGGGACGGGCGGCGCGGCGGCGGCCAATGCGGGGTGCTGCACAGCAGGGGGCGCCTCGCCCCTAAGGGCGGCCCCTGGCGGCGGCGGGAGGCATCGCGCGGAGACGGGGCCGGTGATGGCGAAGAGAAGAGGAGGTCCGGCGGCCCCGGAGCCCGGTTCTCCTTATTCGCGGCTCTGCCGCGGCGGGTCCGCAGGCGCCAGGGGCGAACGGGGCCCTTACCCAGCGGCTGTGGGAGGCGTTTGCCGGGCGGCGAGAAGTCGGGGTCATCCGAATGGGCGGAGAGAGCGCTGGAGCCGGCTGAAGCGGCGCTGGAGCCGGCAGAGGTCGAGCTGAAGAACCGCTTACGGTCCAGAGGCGGCGAAATCCAGCGGTCGGGCAGCGGCATGGGGCGGAGGCGCCCGCCGCGGCGCGAGTACGTGCGGAGCAGGCGAAACGGCCCCGGCATAGCGGCGGCCGCGCCGGGCCCCGCCCGACATAGGCTGCGGCACCCGCCCGCCTCAGGTTCAAATGAGGTATCGCGAGATCTGGGCGGAAGGGGCGAGAGGACAGGCAGACCCCGCCCCGCCGCGGGGGGGAGGTGCCCGCGCCAGGCCCCGCCCCCTGCGCGGTTTGGCGCCGGCGCGCCGCTGTCAATGTGTTGTTTCAGGGGGCGACGGCGTGCGGGGTCCGCGGGGAGCCGGGGCCGGGACCGGGACCGCGGGGGGAGACCGGCGGCGCGGAACCCCAGGTGAGCGCTGCGGCACCGGGTGCTGCTGCCCGGGCAGAGCCGCGCAGCTGCAGATCCCCGTGACTGCCGGGGACTGAGCCGCTCCGTTGTGTTGCAGGGCATTCGGGATGTGCGGTATCAGAGCGTGCACTGCTCTCTCCAAAGCGATGGGGACAACATTACCGTGATAGCAGAACTGTCTTTAAGCAATGCACACCAGGTATATATGCAAAAGATTGCTTTGCTGTCTTTATTCATGGAATTATGGAATGGTTTGGGTTGGAAGGGACCTTATAGCTCATCCAGTTCCAACCCCTGCCACAGGCAGGGACCCCTTCCACTAGAGCAGCTTGCTCCAAGCTCCTGTGTCCAACCTGGCCTTGAACACTGCCAGGGATGGGGCAGCCA
>WYDI02029758.1:0-14673 GCA_009867235.2 Psittacus erithacus
GTCGGCAGGTGGTGAGTGGTTGTGTTCTCTTCCCTTGTTATTTCCCTTATCATTATTATTATTGGTGGTAGCAGCAGTGGTTTGTGTTCTACCTCAGTTACTGGACTGCTCCTATCTCAGCCCATGGGAGTTACATTCCTTCGATTCTCCTCCCCATCCCTCCGGGAGCAGAGGGAGGAGGAGGGGGGAGTGAGTAAGCGGCTGCATGGTTTCTGAGTGACAGGCTGGGCTTAAACTATGACATATGTGAAGCTAACTCTCTCATTAGTGTTGCAAATTAAGCTGATTTTGCATTTTTAGACTGAAATCTTCCTCAATTTCCTCAATTCTTCCAGGGGTATCATTCTGTAGTATTCTGAATATGTAAAACCACTTTGTTTATTTATTTTTCTATTAAGCTATAAATTGAGAGCTAAGAGATTTTTTTGTATGTTTTAGATAAAATCTTAGAATGCTCTTGAAGTCTTTTTAATTTCAGTAAAATTTTGGAAAGTTTGTCAAGTTTTGAAAATTTACTGTGACGTTAATGTGGCAATATCTAGTTGCAATAATATGTCTATGACAGCCACACTGTCTCCAGAAAGACAAATTGGAGTCCACAATAGAGCAAGAAGAATGATAGGTTTGAAAAATTTTGACTGATCATAAAGATCTAAAGGAAGTGTTTAGCACTCTTCTGTGAAAGGTTATTATGTAAATAATATGTAATTTAATTATAATGAATAATACAAGTTACATATAATTATATAAATATCTCAAAGGCAGGTGCCAAGAGGATGGTTTCAGACGTTTTTCAGTGGTGCTCAGCAACAGAATGAGGAGGAATGGCCATAACTAAAACAGAGAAGTTTCACCTCGGTGTGAGGAAGAACTTCTTTACGTTGAGGGTGGCAGAGCACTGGAACAGGCTGTCCAGGGGGGTTTGTGGAGTCCCCCTCTCTGGGAACATTCAAAACCTGCCTGGTTCCTGTGTAACCTGCTCTAGGTGGCCTTGCCTTGGCAGAGGGGTTGGACTAGAAATGATCTCCAGAGGTCAATTCCAACCCTAACAGTTGTGTGATTCTGTATTATTTAAACGGCATGGTAATTGAATTAAATTTTGCAGCAGAGAAAGGTATTGGCAAAACTACTTAGGTCTTGGGGGAAAATAAATCTGGAAATGTAGAAAAGGTCTTTTCCAACCTAGCTGATTCTATGATTCTGTCTTAGGAAATTTTTGCTCAACAACAAGCTGTTATAAGAAAGTTTTAAAAAGTTTCAGAACAAACATAGGTTTAGATTACACCTCTTAACCTGATTTTTAAAATATGTAGATCTGTAAGACAGCATAATCCTGTCATAGTTGTGTAATAGTGGTGCCTTTTTAATAAGCATTTCTACCCACTGAGCATATTCTAAATGAAAGTTTGTGTTCCTATCAGAACAGATGATTTACTGCTTTTAACCATGTAAGTGAACACACATGAGGGAATGAAGCTGATTCTGTTCTTTCTTTGACTTCAGGAGAATTACTGAGTCCCAGTGTATACACAAAACCAATGAACAGCAAAATTTTAAGCAAGTGCATAATACAGATTCTGTAGCTACTCTTGCAAATTGTGGCACACAGGTTATGAAGAAATCAGTCTAAGACTCAGTTACCTATAGGTATACAGCATGCTTAATGATAATAATAATTTAAAAAAAGAGGATAAACCCCAATACATGAATTACAAAATAAAAACACTGGCTTTTAAATCATAAAGATGTAATGTACTTCAGTAATTTTCTTGCACTTAAAATATACAGCCAGCTATATTACTTACATGAATGAGAACTGATTCTGTGGGGCATCTCTTTCTAAGGATGGTTAATAGCCAGATGGTTGTTTTCATTGGGTATTTTTTTGTTTGTTTTAGCAATTTTTGTTTGTTTTGGTTGTTCATTTTGTTGATTTTTGTTTCTCATACAAAACTGTTTCATTTCTAAAACAGTAAAAGTGAAAGGGGGTTGCATATTTAAATTTTCATGTCATATGTCTTACTGATTATCATTAAAATTGCACATGAAATGTGAAATATGTCTATATAATTTTCCTAGAGGTAGCTATTTTTACACTTTCTGATGCCTGAGGATTTTTCAAAAGAACAGTTTTATTTGGAGGTTTTTTACGGTGGTAACTTCAAATGTAAATTAATCACATCTTGGCATTAGCTCAGATCAGTCCTCACATAAGAATAATCCACAAAGGGGAAATTGCAAGTTCCTTTTCAGGCTGCTTTTAATAGTCTACCATGATTGTCCCTTCAAACATGAACTGAAAGAAGATCCTCTATTTTAATTTCCCACTCAAATCTGGAGTAGATTCTTTCAACACGTTGAATATTTCATGCAAGTCTGCATTTTCTGAGAGAAGTAGTTAAGAAAAAAAATATGAACACATTTCATTTGCAGATAGCAAATCTGCTTCTGGTGCTCTTACCTTCTGAAAAGCTTGAGTGACTAAAAAGCAAAGTATTTTCCTTCCTTGTCTTAGTTTATTCTTATTTTGATCTGACATCTCCCCTGTGGTGAGATGGACGAAAGTAAAGCTAAGAATTTTTATTATGATGCCATGTTTCAATGAAATATGATCATTGAGTAATGGAAAACCTGCAAAATTACAAAATAATGGATACATTTTCTGTTGGTCTGGTTACCAACAAAGGCCTTTGTGACACAAATGCCCTATGCTCTGTATGTTGTAGGAATATCTGCTACTGCATGCTAGAAAGTACATACAGTTGGTATCAAATGAAAGATTGCAATGAGCTTCGCACTTAATCAGTATGCGAATACATATTATTAAACATTTTTTCCTTATAAGGGAAGAGTAATTATTCCAAGTGTTCATGCATTAGTAATTACTGTGAAGTCTGAAAACAAATGGGGGTTAGTACATGGGTGAACTGCCTCTTCTCTGCTTTGTACAGTCCCTTCATTTGTTGCTTCTGTCCCAAAGCCTGTGAAGCATTGTCACTGCAAAAACTAGTTAAGTTTTGAGATAATGTTGAACACTTTCACTGTGTATCTGTTCCTCAGCCCTTGGGTGTGGCAAATGTCTGCCCGTGTACAGCCTCATCCAGAATGTGGGTGTCTCAATGATTTGTCTTGCTAACACTGCTTGTGAAGGGCATAAAAAAAATTCTCTACCACATTTCAATAATTATTTCTGTAATGCATTTATTTATGAAGATACACTGCACAACACACTCTCTGTTTCTGCACAGAAAAGGTATAGGTAACATCAGTAGCACTGACAATGGATATAAAGGCATTTGTAAATGAAATGAAGAAAACAAATAAGCCCTTTATTTGCTTGAAAAATCTTCTCATCTTGTTTCAGAGCATACAGGCAGCAGTATTTTTCCCAAATATTTGTTTGGGTCTCCTTCAAATCTAAAAAATAGTGATGATGCAACACTATATTGATTCTGATGAATCAGTGCAAAATGTATTACATATATTCTTATGTATGACAGAGGTCAGAATCTGATAAAGAGTCTTTCTTTAACTCAGTCCTGCCAATACTGTCCTCTTGATACTATTGTCTCACTAGAGTTATGTACCTGTAATGATTATTTCTCGTAAATCCAGTATATGTTCCAGGTTAAAGATAAAGTTATGAGATCAATATAATTTTTAAACAACTGTATTGAAAAATGTTTTTTGAAGTAGATTGTGTTTTGTAAGTCTCTAACTTAAAATGTATGTGGTGCTTTGCATGTTTAAAGCACTGTGTAAGCACTACTTAGTTTTCATGTCTAGCTTATAGCTAAATATTACCCTGATTTTATGACCTAAAAAAGTGGGAGAGCAAAAATTAACAATGTAGTAAAAGGCCAAAAGCAGATGTGAAACATTTCAGATAAGATTTTAGGAAATGTGCACCAGACCTATTGCAAGCCATGTAGGATGCACTGCTTCCTAATTAGTTTTGACTGTAGTCTTGCTATGAAGTAACTGAAGTAGATAGAGATATATGACATTAAGCATTCACACCAGACAATGTTAGCTGTAACGGAACATTTATAATGTGCCCTGTATTGTCAGTGATTAGGGAAGGTTGTTTCAGGGGTTTTTTTTGGAGGGGGGTTGTTTGTGTTTTGGTTTTGGATTGGGTTTTTTCCTGATTATTGAAGTACTATAATTTCACCAGTTTCATCAACGGCAAATGGTATTATATCAGTAATAAGAGATACTATGTTTGTGTGTACTACCAGGATTGCTTCCAAGGATATACAATGGCCTTTGGATGTCCTAATTGCTGAAATGTGAGTCAATTTTTTAATTAATTTTATTAATAAACTTTGAAGGATTCCTACTTAAAGAGGTGCTTGCTAGCCAAGTAGGCTGTTAGAAATTCTCCCATGTTCAGTTGACTTTATATTCTTTAATTTCTGTGAGCTGATAAAGAGAATATTTTATAATGCAAGGTACATGTAATATTTTTTTTCATCTGTGGAAACATTATCACAGGATTGTTGCAGAAATAAGCAATCATTTAAATGACTTTTTTTTTTTTTTTTTTTTTAATGAGGCATCTCTTTCAACTTGAATTTCCTTGTAGGTGTTTGGGGTTTTTCTAATTTTCCTACAGAGAATACTTCTTTTTTCTTGTGCTGTATTTCAGCTTGTTTATCTAAAAATAAGAACCTGGAAATTAGTGAACAGTAACTATCAGGTAAATTACTGAAATACCTCATTGTTAATAGCAGAATCATTATGAATACATTTTATTTACCTTCTGTATTAAACAAACTGTATCAGGAACTAGTAGTTTCCAAGCTGTTGTCAATGGTGGATGCCCAGTTAGTGATCCATCAGGTTGCAACAGGCTCTGCCTTTGGCCCCCACCTTTGTCATCACATAGGAGCACATTGCTATAGTCTGTATGAAACATATTATTCACACATGTATTTAAGCAGCATGGTAGGAGCTGTTGTCAGTATCTTAAATATATAACTAGATACATATTTTCTAAACTCTATGATAATTATACACATGTGAAAATAATGTTGTAACATACGCAATCATCTTACATATTTGTGTTAATTTAATATTAGCATAACTGTCATGCTAAATAAACACCTGAAATCCTAATGAAAGTGTCTAGCAATTGCATGCTCAATGTTTCCAGGTTTTCCTACATTTCATTGCATTTGATGTATGAAATTACCAAGAAGACTTATACTTTGCCATTTTCTCATGAGACTTTCATTATGGCATGGCCCAATTTCTGTTCACTGTAATAAAGCAGCTCATCTCAGCAACTCTTCTGACAAAAATGGTGTTTTACCCTATATGTAATCTGTGGGCAAAGAAAGTATAAAATGTATTCAGCTACAGTCTGGTTTTGAAACAGGAAAATACTGGAGATTCCTGGTCTGGTTCTGCATCCTTCCTGCTTGTTCTGGGGACTACTGCTGAAAGGTTTCCTGATCTTTTAGGCTAGTACCATAGAGAGTAGAGTCTTCTTGGAGAAACGCACTGTGTTAAGGAAAGACCAGTTACTTCAGATGTTATTTGTGTTAGCCTGGTATGCAGTCTGGCTGAAAAATGAGCTGTAGTACCTGCAAGGGCATGCTGGATTGGTGTAGCTTTGTTGCACTTTGTGGATGCACATACAGAGCTTGTTTCAAGCAGACCTCTGCAGGAGCAAGGGTCTAGGAAAGGTCATGGGATTACAATGCTCTCTGTATCTTGCTGTCTTTTACCAACATTATTTCATGAACTTTCAGTGAAAAAAAAAAAGAAAGAAAAACAGACTGATTTATAGGAAAACTTGTTTTGAGATGGGAGTGTTGGCTGGAATGTGGTTTGCCTGAACTGTGTCTTTCAGAGGGCTGAGCTTCCCTCTTCTGCTAGAAAAATTGAGAGAATATTAGAGCTTTAATGTGTATTAATGCGGTATGTAATACATTCTTTGTGACGGAAGAATGTAAATGTTTAGAGATGAAAGTAAAACATCAAAAATGGGGTGAAGGGATGCAGCTGGGTAAAGTAAACTGATTAGGAAAAGAGCACTAGTCAGTAAATAAGATATTTTTCACCTCTGAAAAAGAGAAAATGCACTTCTAAATCACAGGGCAAAAAATGTTGACTTCAAAGTGAAAGGTTTTTTAAGTATCTCAAAAAAATGAAGTAGTCATTAAAAATTTGACGGGAGTTTCAGGGTAGAAATTATTCTTGGGTATGCATGAGAAAATATCCTTCCCATTAGAAAATGGAAAAGGAAACCCCATAAAGATTTGGGTGACCCCATGAGTTGGCCGATATATCTTCTCTAAAACTTTCATAAGATCTCTGCACTGATAGACAAAAATCCCAGCAACAAAGTGAAAATACAGGTGGAGGATTTGAACTAGAGCTCATGCAGAAATAAAATCAAGTTTTCTGTTGCACGTATAAGAACCCACAAATACAAGGTACAGAATGAGCTATGGCACACATGATCACTTCAATATCACTTTCATTTTTTCTTCATAGAAGGAAAAACTAGGATGCTCTGAGATGGGGCGGAGGAGGAAGGGTAGGCTCTGATATTAAATAAATACTTTGTGGCATTTTATTTTGAAGATTCAAATATCAAGGTTGAAGGAAATTGAGACATTAACTTGTGCACAATTCTCCATATATTTCTAGTGCAATTTCTTTTTGCAATTTCTTGTGCACAAGAAACTGTAAAACTTCAAAATGCTTTTGTAAGAGGAAAATAAAAGGATTAAAGTAGTATCACATGGAAGAATATAAAAGAAAAAAGGTAAAAATCTTTTTCAGAAATATACTTATTTGGATATTTGATGATGAGGCCAATGAGGTTACATGAACCTTGATATAAAAAAAGAATTTTGAGGAGCCAACACTCAAATAGCACAAATTCTAAATTCCAGAATAACAATAGCAAATTTTAACTGAATAAGAACCCACCCCAGGAAGGATTGTATGTTTTTATTTGTACCTTCACCCTGAGAATTGTTAAAATCTTAGGAATATGAATATACTCATTATACAGTTCATTTCCTTGAGAATAATGGCCACTGAAGAAATATTCCAGTCCAATGATAATATTTATGAGTAATAAACAGCTGAATTACTTTAAAAGCTCCTTGTTATTTAATCAACTTAAAGAAATCTTTACTTGCCTATAGAAATAATGGTGGCGGAGGAATGTTTGAGGAATCTCTGAAACTTAATTAAAAATATATAATGTAAATAAAGACTAAAATTAATGAAAACCTTCAATTTGATGAATTCTGATTGTAAAGCATAAGCACAAATATCACAACACCTCGATATGATATAACATATGGGCTTTTCAATAAATATAGGGTCTTAAGGATGATGATAAAACCACCATATTCAGAATGCCACCAGCCTCTGAGGAAAAGTAAGATGAATTTGAGTGACTTCTGTAAGATTATATTTTAGTGATGGCTAAAGTTCTGAGGGTTTTTTCTTTCATAAAATTAAGGGAAGGGCATAATTGCTTTATTTAACTTTATTTTTTCTTGGGAGCTTATATTGATCAAATAGCCACATGAGATGAACAACTAAAAATAAACCTCAACAACCCCTTCAATTCACTAAGAAAAGCAAACAACATCCTCCTTCACAGTAGGTTTTGGAATATCTTCAGGTGCTGCTGTCTGCCAACATGAATAGTTAACATCTTGACAGCTTAAATCATGAAACATGAAAAAATTCAAGTAAGCAAGACAAGAAAACAGTGTTTACAATAGGCACTGCTGTCAGATCCAGTCAGTTGTCTTCACTCATGTGTTTTGCATTGATATTCATTTCATTGGGACAAAATATGTGGGTTGGTGTAAGCAGCCTGGATTCTGCATGGTGTTCAGTTAGTAAATTTTGCTGATGCTCTAAGCCTGCTAGCGAGAAGTTCAACCACTGTGCAAATTAAAGATTATAGTAAATGCCCAGCAGTAGAAAATATAAAAAGGAAAACCACTGAGAAACGGGTTCTTAGCAAGGATAGGTATATTTATGGTGATATTCAGTGCATCTGGCTCTTAGAAAGGAAATTAAAATGCTTTGTCTATTTTTAGGGAGGGAAAACCTGGGCTTTTGCAAGGAATAGGATGGTAGTGGCATTGTGGCTTGGGACTAACTTGAGTCAAGGCTGGTTTTAGAGTCCATGTCTTCTCTTTCCTGGGAAAACTGGTTCTCTTAATACTAGGATACTATGAAAGATTGAAGAGTTAAACCCTTGTTTTTGTATTTTCTCTGCTAAGTGTTGTAAAATTTGAAGCAACTTCCTCAAAGCCAGACTGTGCTCAGTACATCTCTAAGGAGCTTAACTGCATAAAGTTTAAATTCTGAAAAGCTTTAGGCTGATGGCAATGGAGAAAATAAGCTCAGAAAGGGAGCAACGTGTCTTGAAGTGCTCAACGATAAAATACTCATAACTTCCTCTAAGTAAGGGTGCAATGGACACAACTGAAGTACCAGAAATTCTGATTAAACGGAAGAAACTTTTTTACTGTGAGGGTGGTCAAACACTGGAACTGCTTGTCCAGGGAATTTATGGAGTCTCCATCTTTGCAAATAGACAAAATACAACTGGACACAGAGCTGAATAACCTACTGTATCTTATCCAGATTTGAGCAGGATGTTGGACTAGATGATCTCCAGAGTTGCCTTCCTATCTTGGCCACCCTGTGAAGGTGTTTTGGGTCACTTTGTGCTCCTAGAATACACTCAAATTGCAAATTTAACAGTTTATAGAGAAAACAATAAGAAACATTTCCAAGAACTTTAGGTCAGCCATAGTGGTTATGAATAATGCATATTACAGGTGAATCAATCTTATACTTTAGAAATTTTAATCAATATAATTGTTCCGAGGGAAATTTTGAATCAGAAAAAATAAAAAAAAAGGTGCAGGAAGAAGAATGGTAGAACCTTGGCTGTATTTCAAGATAACTTTAAATGTTTTGTTTTTCAAAGGCATAGAGGTGATATATCTTATAATAGGTAATCCAAAGCATTATCTCTGAAGTTTTCTTAAAGTATTTCAACTAAAATAACCTCTGAAAACAGAACGAAAAATTTGTTTTCTTTAGAAACTAGAAGACTTGCAGGAACATTGCATTAGAAGTGTTAATTCCTAGAAAGGGTATTATTGAAGAATAGAATAAGTTCAAGATTTTATGCAAATTCAGGATTATAGCACAGGGGTTTTTTTTTAGCTAAAGCAGGTAAGTGATACAAGATGTTATTGATCAATATTCCCTTAGGTTTTATGGATTCTTCACAGAGAAAAAAAATATTTGGAACAGTTTTGGCTCACCACTAGCTTTAACAACTGAATTTTTATAAACATAAAGAGATATGAAAGACAACCTGAAATGAGATTCACTATTCATTGTTGTATAGCACTGCGTTCATTCTTCTCCAAATATTGATAAGAGAAAATTAAAGGTGTCTCAGTCTAATTACTGTGTCTTAGCCACAGTAATGTGCAGCCCTTTTGTCCTGAACAAAAAATGCAGCTGAAGGTAAAAATGGTGTAATAAATGAACGGGCTTTTCTGCCCCAAGTTCTGCAAATATGTTTTTAAGCTACTGCCATTCAGCAATTAATTGTTTGCTTTGCACGTGCCTGTAACTTTTTAAAATTACTCATTTATGTGTATGCGTAATACACATACTCCAGATAAACAAAGATTACTTCACTGATTATGGCTTACAAAGGAGCTTGGATGTACCCAGCATTAAATAGGCATTGTAAAGTAAAAAGTGTTGCTCTCTTTTTGGCTTTAACTGTTCTATTATACAGGAAAATGAAGACTTGAGTACTCTGGTATATGATATTTACAATGTCTACTGATTTCACTGTGGTAAAACAAGTTATGAATTTTGATACAGTTGTGTAATCCTCTGAATCAAAGGAACTACTCCTTGGAAAAATGTGAAGTATTCCCAAGAAATATGCACTGGAAGTGAAAAAAATCTGAGTCAATCTTGCAATAGCGCAAATCTTTATGTGAAGTTGTTTTTTTTTTCGTTCTTGAAACTAAGTAGGTGCTGAAAATAATTTGGCTGTTTATAACAGCTGCATACCACTATAAGGATGAGTGGAGTAGGGTAGTACTCCCCAAACATAGCTACTTTTCAGATAAGTTTATTGTGCTTCTCCACAAAAGAACCTCTGCATTCAGAGAGCTATTTCAGAAGCAGGACAGCTATCAGCCGCCATCCGGTACCTAGAAAGCAGGCAGTAGGATAAACTTGCTTCTACCCAGGTCTCCAGAGCAAGTGGAGAGATGGACGCAGTGAGCATAGACTGATTTGTTGCACCCTGCAGCGTCAACACTGCTGGCAGAGGGGAACATTCACTCCCAAATACCCACTCCAAGGAGGAACAGAAGGATGAAAGTCTTCCTTCAGAAATAAATTGGAAAAAGTTGTAACTCTTGCTGGTTTTATAAAGAGGAAGAAAGGTTCAAAACAAGCTTAGCATTATGTTTTCAACTATTTTCTTCAGCTGGTTCTTGTCTCTGGGTCTCAGAACATACAGAAACAGTAGTTCCCTATAACATCTTGGTTTATGCTTAAGAGCTTTAATGTTGCTGCTAGTGCTGAATATTTTATACTTAATGCTAACTTCAGAATGTGAGAAATTTTGAGAGTTAAAATATGAGGGGCAAAAGAGATCAGAAAGCTGAAAGACAACAAATAAAGGGACAAAGCAAGGGAGAACATCTCAAAGGCCACAAACAGAACATCATGGCACATTGGTTTAAATGTTGGCTGGTGCTCTGTTTTAGGCTATGTTCTCCTAGGAAGAAATGTATATTGTTCTATAAGAACACCTTGCAAATTAAAAACTTGAATCCTATGTCCTGAATAGCACAAAAAACCAAGTTATATAGAGAGCTCTGTTTAAAGTTATGCAGGTATAAAACCACTTCAATCAAAGTGAGAAAATAAGGTCCTCATACAATAGAAAAGTTAATTTATGATGATTCCCATCACTGGAGTTGCTTTTCAGGGTTGGCAGGGCTGAGAGATATTATATTCTGTATGAAACACTGCCAGAAAAGAAACACTGAAAAGAAGGAAAACACTATCAATAGAATACTAATGTTTTTTTATTGCATAAATTAACTTTATGCTTCCTTACAATTTCTGAAGCTGTGTAGCAGTTTGGTTTTCAGTGTCCAGTAGCATTCACACCTTCAACTAAATATTTCTCTCTTCTTTTTCAAACTGAAGGTAGACATTTTTTTAATTATTTTTTTAAAATAGATTGAATTTGTGGTTGATAGTATCAAAAGCATCTTCACAGATGCTTTTAAAGGTTCCAAAGCAAATTCTGCTTTTGTGTCCCAGTGTTATTCAGAAGAGAAATTTCAGAAAGATTAGTATCTCCTAGTTTTGTTGGTTGGTTTATCTGGCTGGTTATAAACTAAACCAATGACTGGCAGACAAAAGAAACAGAATGTACTCAATCCTGAAGAACCTTTATTGTGGTACTTAATTGCTTCAGCTTTCAAAAGCTGAAATTTGGAGAATTATAAATTCTTGATACTTTTTTTATTTACCCTCAATTTTGAGAAAGAATTTTTTTTAGTATTATGCAGGCTCTTCTCCCCTGTGTTTTCTACAGAATTATGTAAACTATTTTCCCTCAGCACTTTAACAACAGCGTATGTGTAGAAATGCAATACTGGGAGGAGAAAGGAAAGAAGGACAATAAATTATGTGCCAATACATCTCTACCTTTGGCCCCAATTGTTTGGAAACTTCTGTTCTTCCATGTTATAACATACAGTTATACAGAAATGCTGGTTATTTGTTAAACACTAGGGAAGGATAGGAGCTCTACAAGATGAAAAATAAATGCCAATTTTGCCCTAGGTTTCTGATAAACAGAGTAGACTTGACTTGGTTGTTGAATATAATTATGGATATCCCATTCTTTCTACATGGCTCTCCTGATGAAGTTTCTTTCTGTCAAAACTATAGAGGCTTTTAGCAGAGGTTTGACTAAGGGAATTGTGTAAAATATGGATGAACTGTTTCAAATGAAGAGAAGTAAAAGGAATTATCATTTCCATTCTGAGTTAAAATTCTTGAGGTAACAAAGAATTGTCAGGTTATGTCATTATGTGGTATAGATCTAATATGCAAATTTGATTTCAAAAGAGAACAGCGGAGAAGATTCCAGTGAGTTGTCTTTCATGCTGAAATTTTGGATTAACTGTTTTTCTGATCTTTATTTTGACAGTTAGTCTTACCCAGCGTTACAGCAGTGCTGGCAAAAAAAACTTACCGTGGGTTTTATAATTGCTGGAATGTATGTATAAGCATTTGCTGTTACTGAGTATATTTTTAGATTAAACTAAAAGGACATATTCATATTCTAATTTGGTTACATTTTAATTAATAATAGGTTATAGAAAGTGGTTTTAGCACGTTCATCCCCTGTGACATCCCTTACAATTACAGAAACAGACATAAGTGGCTTTAAAATAATTACATAGTATCTGAGTCATCAAATTAATCTTGGCATATAGGTATTTGCCAGTAGTATAAAGAAATTTTTTTATTACATGTAGTCAGCTGGAATTCAAAAGAAATAAACTGAAATCTTTTTTTCTCACATTATATTAATAATTACTTCAGGTTCCAAGGCACAGACAGACCTAAGTACTACTCAGAGTTCTATGATAATAGATGTCTTTTATTCAAACCTGAGCTGCTTGCAAATACAACAAAAATATTATTTTAGTCCCTGCTTTAAAACAAAGTTATGTGAAGTGCTTTGGAAGATTTTTTTCTGAAAAAATGAAATTTTTCACATGTACTTACTCTTTCTTCCTGCATCAGATTTATGAACTAAGAATCAGACTTAGGGTCTGATTAGACAGGGTTAGGGCTAACTCTTAAGTTCCTGACTTCTTTAAGCATTTGCAGGATATAGCATTATTACCAGTTGAGATCATACCTCCAGATGAATAGTTGCAGAAGGATCTTTTCTGACCATTTAAGACCATGCCATACTCTTGGGTTTGTGATTTGGAGTTTTTTTGCTTTGTTTTGGTGGGGGTTTCTACGGGTTTCTGGGGATTTTTTTGGGGTGCTTGTTGTTTGTTTGTTTGTTTCTAAGGCTGTAGCCATATTCCCATTATTAAATTAGCATGTTAAAAAGTTAAGTGTTTGAGTTAAAAGTTAGACATACAAAGGGATATGCAAGTATACCCCTTGTATATCAAGTTGAAGTATATCCTTTGTACTCAACCAAGACAAAAATGCGACACACGAGGACAGCTCGTACCGTCCTGAGAAAGGTCAGGTGACTTGCCCTTTGCCATTGCCTGTAACTTGCCAATAACAGTGAAAGAAGTTTAACAGACAGATTTAAAAAATGCTTCTCAACAATATAAACTTACACATGGTGGTGTAATTTATTTTTGAATCCCAGCATGAAGAAATCTAAATGACTGAACAAGTAGGTTAAACACGCAGTTTGGACTGTGAGGAAAATTATGAGTGAATGGGCTCCAGGTCAAGTAGACAAGTGCTGAAAACATTTTCTATTAGATTGGTATCGTACTTTTTTATATAAACTGGCTGTTTAACCAATACTTAAAAATGTGACAACCCTATTGTTGCAAGGTTCTCTTTCGCCAAAATCAAAGCCTTTTTAGCTGGTTTGTCATAATAGCTTGAAGGGTTATGAAATTGCCAAGAGCTACTTTGTGCAAAACTTATTTATGCAGATGAGAACTTTCTCATGTGAGCTGCTCAATTGGTGTCAATGGAATTCCTCATATAAACATGTTTCACTAAGGGAAAAACTGTATAGTTCAGTCAGACTTTGAGTTCAAATATTGATTGATTCAGTGAAATGTACTGAATGCATAAATTCTTTCCAACTTGATGATGTCAGTATAAAGCCCTCTAGACTATGATTTAGCTTCTTGTAATTATCTGATATTTTCTTGGTGGATAGTATTGTGGAGAACAGAACCTATATATACATATATATATATATTTTTTTTTTTTTTTCACACAGACTGTTAACTCATGGGAGTACTCTGCACAAGGAGTTTCCAAGGAAGTTTTGAAATCAGACCACATCAGGACTGTATTGATATCCTAGTTGTTCCCTTTCTTAATACTTGAAGATCACAAGTTTCTTGAAAAAATACTTTTCATTTGTAATATTGCTGATTTTCTTAAGAAACCAGGGGTAGAAACCCTGCCAAGTTTCCCACAACCTTACACCCACAGCACATACTGTATCTCACATACACTATCATTTCTGCCAAGCAGGCCACTGCTGGAAATCATAATGCCATCCTGCTATTACATGGAAAGATCTCTGTTCAAAGCCAAAGAATGTCATCTTTATTTGGAGCTGACACCATTGAATTAAAAGGAATTAAGACTAAATTGCTAAAATAGGAAATAATATATATACACATTCAGTTCTGAACTGAGAACAGATGCATGTTTTCCTTGTCACATCACAGTTATAACTCAGTGAGTCTAGTGGAAAGAAATTTATACCATGAGTTGATAATTTCATACAGAAAACCCCTTTCCACCTGTCATGGGTTCAGCAGTAGCAGTCATTTTTTTCTGCTTCTTAGTGGCTGGTGCAGCACTGTGTTTCTAACTTTC
>WYDI02029758.1:14773-26109 GCA_009867235.2 Psittacus erithacus
GAAGGACAGGTTGTGGGGGGAAAACAAGCAGGCTACATGCTCTGTCTAATTTATGACTAAGCTTAAACCACAACACCACCTAAAGTTTAGGGATGGTTGGTAGTATCCTCACAGAGTGGTTTGCTCCAGTATATGGGGCTAGGCTTGGGCAGTCATTTAGGGTTACCTACATTCACTATAAAAATGGGAATAGCTGTTAGATCACTTAAATTTCAATAACATGGTGGAATGTAGGAGTGACTAAATTTCAAAACCAATTCTCAGTGTTTGAAATAGTGGTGAGATATCTGCAATACCAGACGTGGCAATCTGAGCTCAATTTGGGGGTGGGAAGGAGATTTCAGATCTTCCCACATTTTTATTTTCAGACAGATATAATGCTAATTTAAAGAACTGTGATGAAGATTATGTTGAAGATTAAGAATATAATGGCAATGAAATATTAAATTTTAGGTTTTCACTAAGAGGAGGTGGTTGTTCTGAGGTACAGAGTACCTCATTCCACACTTTGCTAAAGCAATTAGGAAAAGATCCTGTAACTTAATTTAGCTTTGTGAAGCCTTGGAAAGAATCCAGAACCAAAATCACTTTGGTTCTGTCCCAACTGTTGCTGAGACTAATCAACGCTAGGCTCAAGTATGCAAAGGTTTTGCAGAGTTTCATCTGCCTGTTACAATTCAGTTACAAGATAATATTGCAAAAGCTCTTCCCTTCCACCGCTTTGTTCTGCTGCGCAGTGCAGCCTCATTTTCACTCGTGCAATTGAGATAGACTGCGTTCCTGGACCTGTAATTATTTATCTTGCATTTCATATTATCTGTATGATTTTGGGGTTTTAGGGGTTTTTTTGTTTTTTTTGTTTTGTTTTTTTTTTGGGGGTGGGGTGGGGGTTTTTTGGGCTTTGTTTTTTGTTTTTTGGTTTGATTTTTTTTTAGATAAGAGCCAAATTAGGGCATGAATTTAATGTTATAATTGATTGACTTTGGAATTGCAGTATTTATCTGTTTTCCCTTCCCGTTATTTAAACAGCTACTGGAAAAAAATATGTTGTCAGTATACAGAGAGAAAGGTAAATTGTGCATAAGACCTTTTCGGATTTTTCATTTTCTTTTTCTTTTTTTTCTTTTTTTAGGAATATCTCAGCACAGTAGTTTTATTTACTCTGACAATGCAATGTTGCTCATGCTAATGGTGACTCAGTGTTTTACTGAGTCTCTGTGATTAACAAAATACAGTAACAGTACAAAATTACTGTAATTTGGGGCTTGGATCTATGACACGACTCCGCTTTCCTGTTTGCTCTTCTTTGGGGCTGAAAAGGTTAGATGTCTATAAGTAGGATGTGATCCAATAATCTATAGAATTGTCTGTCCTTTGCTTTTGAGAGCCAGTGACATTTTCTTCGATGATACTGGGTTCAGTACCTTCAGAGAAGTACAATCGTAATGGAAGAAAATGGTACAAGACTGATTTCAGCTCCATTCTTCTTTTTTCATTTCCAAGAGCTAGTTTCTAGATGGTATATTATTTGCTGGGAAACGTTAAGTCTAATGGCATGATCATACCTCCCTTCACATGTAATTTATTATAATACTGCCCTAAAGCTGAAGAACTTTCCCTTGCTTCTCAGTGGGGTTCATACATTTGCCTAATTATCTCAAGCAGTTATTTTTTTGTCCTAAAAATTGCTTTAACCTGGCAAATTCCACTAAAATCAATACAGAGTTTTAAGTGGTGATCATTATGTAGTGCTAATTTTCTTAGTGGCCATCACTTTATGTACAGTAACTGTAATTTTCTACACAGTGTCTACAGAGGATTGGTTAGTTATAGTGGATTGCTTCTCTTTTTCAGATTGAAGGATGGTATTTTGTACCTCCAAATTAAAGGATAGTTCATATATAAAGACATTTCCAAAGTTTGCCGTTAATTTGGTAGTGTTCTGTGTGCAACATGAAGTACATGTTCCATTGTGAAACCTATCTGTGCTGCGAGCCATAGGCAGTAAAGATGCCAATAAATGTCTGATGCTCTAAAATGTGTTCCCAGTTACTATGTGTACTAGCATATCAAATACCAATCCACTTTGACTGATATAGACAGTTTGGCAGACAGCAAGATGCTCACACTTGGCTGTCTGCAAGCAAACTTCAAAATCCATGTTTAGGCAGAAAAGTTCTAGTGAAATAATTTTCCGTGGTTTTCAGCCTTGGCAGCTGCTTTTGAGTTGTGGATAATTTTTAGTTATTCACTGTTTCTGGAATCATTAATAATGGCAAATGGCAGTGAGCAGGCTGCGTCAATTGTAACTTTCTAAAAGAAGAAAAAAAAAAGAGGAAATATGAGAATTTAATCATGACTTGGAATCACTGCAGTCTTATTTTTCTATTCTAAAAATAACTGTTTGCCATGAATAGATGATACTTTTTACCACATTAACATCTGGGCGGAAAGTCAAGAGGTGTGTTTATTTCAGTTCATCTGCATACAGAAGAATAACTTGTGTTATAAGTACTGTAATGATTAAGGAAAGTTTAAAGCATTGATAAGTAAAGGTCAGCTATTACAGCATGCTAATCCCCCATGTTAGAATCTTAGGATATTTCAGGAACCTCTATATCTCAGGCAAAAGGTGCTGTAAAAAGTTTAAAATACTGGAATGCACGGAGAGCAAAACATTATGGAAGAAGAACAAGGCCAAAGTTAGGCTATTTAAAAAAGTGGGGTTTAGATAAAGCCCCAAGAAAATGTCAGCATTTTACCCCTCTTGATTTCACCTTCACCATCTTTTATGTAGGAAGATCTCTATAATCAGCATACATAAAGTATGCATACTTTAAATAAAATACCCCAAAAGAATATAAATTACAAATGGTAAATGGTAAATCTTGAAAAACAAATCATTAACATAAATTTTTGGCTTTTGAAAGCAAATTCTTCCATTTCATTGCATTACTTCTGTGATATGTGCTGGCTTATGACGACTTCCCTGTATTTATTTCCAAAACAAGTTGTCATAATTCTTATTTGAAATTATGTTTCCCTAATTAAGAAATTACAACAATTTATTTACAATAGTGTTTTGGCAAGATTTCTCTCTCACACTGGATTTTCTACTAGATTAGAAGCTCTTGTTTCCAAATTACTTTCTCTTCCTTTTTTGAGAAACATCAGAAAGGCATAAGGTTTTTTATTTACTATTTCCAGTGAAATCAACAGAAGGGTTTCTGAACTTCAGTAACTACTTTGACTTCCTTTCTAATTAGTACGATTACCATTAAAATTGAATTCAGATGTTTCTATACTGAATCATGTTTTACTCCTAGACTCGCTTTGTCAAAATCAAATTTGCCTGGAAGGTAACTAGCACTGTTTATCTAATACTATATATGTTTTGCTGCTTTCTGTTTTTAAGAACATCATATTTGCTCAACACCTGTTTAAGGCATTCTGACTTAGGTCTGTGACTTCACAGGTAGCAAGATGTAAGGAAACAACTTCATATCCATGCAAGCATGGATGATGTAAGTAATTTGGAATGATGACTATAATGGCTCCAAAATCAGACAGATTAAAAGAGCGCCTTCATCCAGTGTCAACAATTATAATCACTTATCAGAACATGTCTTCCATTACTCATTACACATGCTAATACACCTAAAACTGTAGAGATAAAATAAAAGTCATATGAATGATAGCTCACAAATAGTTGGAGTTCATGCATCATTTTCAGGAGACTTCTCTTGATAGCATTTAGATCAGCAGTAGTGGTCTAAGGTAGGACAATATCCAGTTTTAAAGTCCAGAAAATAATTATGCAGAGCATAAATCATGAGGCCTGACTGAAATAAAAATTAAATTCTATTAAAAAATTTTATAAACTCAGTCCTATCTGAATGTTTGATTCTGCAAAGATACACAAGGCATGTACCACTATGAATGAAAGGAGCAAGCTTATTTCAGGCTCACAGAGCATTATTAAACCTTTAATTTTTGTTTCTTTAGTTAAAAACAATCATAGTATAGTACATTAACCATACTCATGGAATGAACTATATGATTCCTTACATTCCACAGCATAGGGTGTGCATCACAAATTGCTGATTGACTAGTGTGTATTTATTTTGTCTAATTTCATTGCCCAAGCAGGGTGAAATGGGAGTAAATAGTTTAGATAGTGAGGGGTAACGGACATTTTAATAATCCTAATGGTAGGGACACAAGGGGCCTTTGTTTGTTTAATAATTTCAGATGATGCCTAAACATAACCAGTCTTTTAGGCCCTTTCTGAAAACTTTATTATTTTTGTTATTTTTGCCAGTGAAGGTAACTTCTGGCCAATCAGATCCCAAAAGCGGAATGCATGACTGTCTTATCTTCCATGAATATATTCTAAGCACTTGTGAGAGGCGGCACAGTGATGGCTGCGAAGAATGCTGGTGAATATTATATGAAATAATTATTCCTTGTTTCCTACATAAATTCTGCTTATGTGCGCATGTCATTTTTCATTCACGACTCTTTAAAAGTCATTGCCCTCTCTGAATCTTCAATGTAGCTGGTTGTTCCCCATCTTGTATTTTTCCCACTGAAGAATATCTGCTGAAGCTATATTATACAAAGGATAATAGTAAAGGAAGACTATTTTTGCTGTGAATCCGTAAATATTAACAATGTATGGCAGTAGTGTGAATTATAATACAGGTAACATTAAAAATACATATTGTGGATGCAGATGACTATTTGAGTGAATACAAAAAAAAAGCCCTAATAAAATTGGAAGATAACTTGCATTATTCAAACGTGGTTTTTGCTTATATCTTTTTCAGTGCAGAATTCCCCACTGTGTCTCATGCTTAATCAAAAACTGCCATCTTTGCAGCCAGTTATTTTCAAATTATTCAACACCTACAATTTGGTTTGTACCAGACTTTATCTACCTGAAGAACCTAGCAATTCTGTAACTTTTGACTCACCTGGGACAAAAAATTGCTTCGGTCAAGAGGGCTGTAGTTTCAAACTCTGCATTTTGTGAGCAAATACTAGTTTTCGTTTGTTAAGCTGTCCAAAAGGCAATAAATATATCTCCTCTCCCCCTCCCTCAGGTAATATTTCTGATGTAGCTAAAATACATGCAGCACTCTAACTAAACAGGCTGCTTTGACCATGGGAAGTGGTGAGACAATTGCACTAGTATCAAATAAGATTACTTCATGTTTCCTATATAAAATGGTCCTGCATGTATAGCACAATGTTTTTGACTTTTAGTGTCTCTATGATTCATTATCATCTGTAAATCTGATGCATGCTTAGTTGTTCCTCCTCTAGTATTTTTCCAGCAGGGGATTATTCCTACATATGATACTTTGTATTTTTCGATATTGAATTGCATCTTTTTTTCTCTTTTTTTTTTTTTTTAATCACTTTTTCAATTTGTCAAGGTTACTTTCAGTTCAGAAATTCAAATTCTGTTCACCAAAGTGCTTGCAGACACTTTCAGCTTGGTATTGCCTGAAACTTTAATAAGCATACTCTTTTATTCTATCATCAAAGTCATTAATGAAAATATTGAATACTGGATCCAGGACAGGCCCCACTCAGTACTACTTCCAGCTGTCAAGCTGGAAATATACTTTCGCATTTATTGTGCGTGCAGTTAAAATAGTATCATCTAGATTATTTAATTCTCAGTTTGTTTAGGAGGCTGGACATACGACAGGCAAATGCTTTGAAATAATGAACATGTCATATCTACTACTTCCACCCATCAGTAAGTCCTGTTACTTGTCACAGGGAGAAGGTAGATGGGATCAGTGTTTTCTTTTGACAAGTGGACGTTTGCTCTAGTTTGTCTGTAGTTTTTACCCAAAGACAAGTATCCCAGAATTTTAATGAGAATTAAAGTTAGGCTAATTTATTATTCTTTGGATCGTCCCCTTATATTTTTCAAAGTTGACACAGCTGTTTACCTCTTTTGATCCTCCTGTTCTTCATATTCTCAGGGGAAAGATAAATGCTGAGATAATTTCAGTTCATTCCTGTATTGGTTCCAGTAGCCTGTAGTTTCCTAATTGCTCAGTTAAGCCATCCTTTTTGAATAAAAATTGAAACAAAAGTCTCCAGTAATAATTTGGTACCTTTCTTTTTTTCTAATAATTTTTATTTTCGACTCACTCATCATTTGTGTAATTTGTACAAAGTTCTTATTCAAGTACATGCTCAACTGTGCCTGTTTATGAGAATTTTTAAATTCAGTTTTTAAAAGTACTTTTGCAATTCCTTTTTTCACTTTGCAGATATGACTAATCTATTATCACCAGCAATTTTTTTCATCTTACTATTGATCCCTTTATGAAAATGCACAACAGCATCTATGTGGACTTCTGCTGGCAACCTATCCCTGCTTTTTTGTCTTAAATAGTGTCCACACACATTTGAAGTACCTCCGAGGTTCTCACTTTTAGTTGTATGAATTAGTTTCCACTCTTTGTAAAAATTTTTCTTGATTTTTTGAATGTGTATTTATCCAACCCCACCATACTTATAATTTTAGTTTTTCTGGATGGTTCATATTGTTCTTTCCTAAGAAACTGCTAAGTCTTCTGCCCCTTTTTATTAAGATTAGTGATGTGTCCACAAGTACTAGGTAGGCCAGAGGTTGAGGTACAAATACAAGGCTTTAGGTTGTTAAGATGCATTATTTCTCTATCTTTAGTCTTATCTGACTGTGAAGTATTTGAGGCATTTCTGCTACAGCATCAGTAAGGCCATGAAGCATGGCTCTACTGTACCCTGGGAGACCACAGGGGGAGATTTACGGTAAAAGATTACCTAGATCAGTTCATGTTCAAGGAGATGGCAAAAACTGCATGAAATTTAGTGGGAATAAAATTAGATAATTTTGACTGCTGATGTATGTGTTAACAAACGCATTTGCAAATTATATTTTGTTTTCATTATTCAGAGAACAGCAAATACAATTTAATTTAAGAGCTCTTATCTTCAGTCACTGAATGACAGATCTTGATTAAAATGACTCACAATGAATTAGAAAACTTCATGGTCCTAAGAAAATATAATGAGTTGGAAAAAAATACTTGAAACCTCAGGCTGAGTTTAGAGCTCGTGAACATAGAGAGGAACTGCATTTTCTTAAGCATTAGATACTGTTCTTCAGGCTTAAGAGCAAAACAGTCCAAGAAAATGTCAAGAAAAGTCTTCTTGATGATAAGCGTTCCCAAAAAAGCATATTTCATTGGCATATGATACAGCAATTTCTGATGACATGAAAAATTCATGTTGAAAGTGTATATGAAGTAATTAATTATTGGTAGGCCGAGAAATGCCTCAATTTTACAGTAGCTTACCGAAACAAGTTTAACCAGAAGAGGGAAGGAACCAAAGTTGTATGTGATGTTGTCTTACCCAGCCAAAGGCATTTCATTTTGAAAGTTAGGATGAATGGAACCTGAATTTTGTTAGGCTAAATTTATGAAACAAGACTTTTGGACTTTTGGTTGAATAAAAGGAGAGGGTTTTTGACTTGCGTGATCTGAAGTGGTTTTTTTTTTTGTTTTTTTTTTTTTTGAGTTAGAAACTGTTTTATCTTAGCTTTACCCTCAGCTGGAGTAAATAATTATACTTTGGGTGTTGCTGGAGGCAATGGTTTCTTCACAGATGGTCAGCTGCTGATTCCTTTCTTTTGTTGTGCTTTTTTTTTGATACAAATTGAAGAAATCTAGCTAGAACCATCTCAAAGGCAGAAGATAATTATAAAAGAAATGATTACACATAAACTCTTCTGCTTTCCTCTCAGCTTTTAGACTTATAAAAGTATTTATAAATGCATCTTAAACATTTATAAAAAAATATTAGATGTGTCTTAAATTTTTCAGCTCTGAAAAATATGGTTTTTATGATGTTTGATATCATACCAGAACTATCATCCAAAGTCTTTTAGGAAGCCTGAAGAAGTTCAGGAATTGCTAAAATAAATAGACTCTTAGCATCTGATTTCACTAGTTATAATCAATCACAGAAGCACTTGTCAGAACAAATAATTTCAAAGATGTGTGAAAAATAAACATCTTTGATATTCTCAGATGAAATTTTGGAAAACATATTTGCTACCCAAGCTATTTTCAGCTAAGTAATGAATCAGCCATGAAACTAAAACTTCAGTTCCCTTGGCAGATTCCCCATTTACAAATGCCCCACAGTAATGCAAAAACTGTTCCAATACTCTCAGGTTCAGTTTTAGCTATGGGAATGATTTGAAACTATACCAAGCAAAATTCTTTTAAGCAGAACATACACTCTGAGTTATAATGCATACACACAATCTAATTATTTTTCAATAAATAATGTTACAAAAATTCTACTTCTGTGGATGAAGCTGTCTTCAATAAAGATAATATTTTGCTATTAATTTCCATGGATTCAAATTTTAAAAAGATTTTTAAGTTTCAAAATTAGTCCAAAGAACTGCTGTGCATCCCAGCTATTCGCAAGTGAAGATGACTTGACTAGCGCAAAACTCACTTCAGTCTCTTCTCTTGGGAATATGCCAAATCTCTTCCACTGTTCTTGACTCTGATGTTCACACCCCAAAAGTGAGCCATACAGAGACCATCTTCTGATACCTCTGGTACTGTTTGCTCTGATTGCCATGAACACTGGTTTTATAAGATTTGAGTATGCAACTTTAATGCATGTGGCTTTGTCTGTCTACAGTGGCAACCTGAAACCCCTTGGATTTTCATTTTGAGGAAAACTTTCAGTCTTTCATCTTTATTTCAGCATTGCATAGTCTTTTGAAATTAATAGTGATATTAAATATATTTCAATACAACATTAACAAGTATCTTATTTTTATCAGATGTAATAAATTTTTGTTTGCTAAATAGCAGCTGTCATAGTCAAATTAGTTCTGGGCCACAAAAAATGAAATGTAGCTTCTGAAGCCAATATTTTTGTATGAAAGATTGGTATTGTTGCCAGTATTGTGGTGTTTCTCCTCCAAATAGAAAGCCGATAGCACCATCAAAAGGCCTTTTTACAGTTATTTACTATATTCAAAGTGATCATTTCTGATTTTATACTGCCAACTTTTTTTTCCATTGGAAGTTGCAAACTACAGTCCCAGAAGGCTTTTAACATCTAGGAGGTCTGTCCTTAAATGGGTTACGCTGAGCATCAGTGAGTTACTCTGATTCAAGATTTAAAACACTGAGGACCTAAAGAGAGCCCCTGTTGCTTTATTCACATGAAATACTAGTAATTGGATTTTAAATACATTATTTATACTTAATCCAGAAATGAGGTGGCTGTCAGTTATGTATGTGCAGGTTTTTTCAACTGTGTGTTTCTTCAAACAGACTCTATGCAGACACTGCTCAAGTTCACCAGCACTTTTCTTCCAGCTGAACCGTAGGTGAGTTAATTCCTAGGTGAAGGATATGAACAGGCAAGGTGAGAGGGGATATGGAAGATAAGGAATAAATGAAAGAGGGAATAGAAGAAAACACCTCTGTTTCGTTACCCTGGGGCTCATTTATTCTCTAAAAATTAGATCTTACAGATCTTGTTCAAACTGAATTTCCATAGGAGCTCTTTTTGATTCAGGAACAAAAGTAAAATCCCAATTTTTTTACTGTATGCGCCTGAGTCCTCTTTGCAAAAGCATTGAAAATTTGTTATTTTTTTATTTAAAAGCGGTCATCAAGTTATTAAGAATATCCATTTTATTTTAAAAGAGAAAATAAAAAGAATAGTTCCTGTATACCTGTGTGAAAATAGGTAGAACAAAACATATTCTGAAATAACCATGTAGCAGAAAATGTTTGAAACCATTATGCAAAGCTTAACTTAAAAATAAATCCCTTTCTCATCATGCATACTTTTTTCTGCTCAAAAAAATTTATCCTGCCAACTATTTCACCGTATGGAATTTTAATTGAGTGCCAAGTCACAGTATCTGTGTCTGTAACTATCTGTGACAGCCCTGAACACGTGCCTAAGTCAGTGAAAAGACTGAACCTGTACATTCACAGCATAGCTGGTTTGAGTTCTACTTTCTTTTGTAATCTTTTCGCTGAAGCAGGGCTTTGCACACCTTAGATGTTCTCCAGCATGGTGTCCTGACATAATTACTGTCATGATGTTCAGACTGTCCTTTCTGCAATCCAAGGTTTGATTTTCTCTTTGTTGTTTCAAAACACATTAATGTAACTATGACATTTTAAGTACCCTGGAAGAAAACGTTTCATGTGCATGTTTTGAGATGCTGCTATCTTTAAGCTGACTGATCCTCTACATTTACAGATAGGGATAAACGCAGTTGCAATAGAATAAATTGATATTATTTCACTGTAGTAAAACTATTATTGTAAAAACAAAACCAAAACAAACAAAACAACAAAAAACCACCAAACTTGCAGATAACAAGAAATATAGCAATAATTACTTACAGTTTCTGTAACTCATGCCCAGAACCTCTAATGGCTGACTGCATTCTCTTCAGCCCTGTATGCAAATATTTCTCTTTGTTCAAAGCACTGGGAGAAGACAACAAAGAAAAAAATGCCCTTCCATGCTACATAAAGCATCAGATATCACTCTTTTTATTTGAAAGTATTTTTTAGTAATATTTTATTATTATTATTATTTATTTTAACTTTATTTTAATAATACTTTGAGTGTATTTTTCGCTCAAATGCAGTTAGATCTTTTTTTCTGCAGAAAACAGTATCATTGACCACTTCAATAGTCAGTGTCAAAAGTTTATCTGTAGGGTCACAGTATTAGCCGGGCATGCTGGCTGTAAACTTTTTGTTGTGCAAAACAAAAGTTTGCAAATAAAAAGTTTTTATATACAAAAGCTTGGAATTTCTGGATTACAAATAATAATATTTTTAATCAAAATGTAAGATTTTTCCCTTTCCCTCTTCCTTTTTATTGTCAAGCTATACTTATGTACAGGCCAATAATATAATCCCTAAAGCTGCTCTAAATTGTACTATTACAATGTCAATGCTGATATCAACAGTATACATTTTTGATGTCAGTATGTTTCTTGTCATGTATGGGAGTTCAATAATTTTCCATTCCACTGATTTCTTGAAACATTTTAATAGCATAAATAAGTCTGTTAAATCCTTACTGGTAAGAGTAATAACTAAAATGATTAAGAGTTACAGATACAGAGCTGTATCAAAAGGAGCGTGACCAGCAGGTCGAAGGAGGTGATCCTGCCCCTCGACTCTGCTCTCATGAGACCTCACTTGGAGTATTGTGTGCAGTTCTGGTGTCCTCAACATAAAAAGGACATGGAACTG
>WYDI02029758.1:26209-59842 GCA_009867235.2 Psittacus erithacus
GGGTGACCTGGTTTAGTGTGAGGTGTCCCTGCCCATGGCAGGGAGGTTGGAACTAGATGATCTTAAGGTCCTTTCCAAACCTAACTATTCTATGATTCTATCATTCTTCTAAAAATAAATAATTTTTAGTTTCTTCTTCTTAACAAACCCTTTCAATTTGTGTTCTTAATAGTTAGTTCAGCGGGGTACATTTGAAAATCTATTGAGGATCAAAGAACTACAAAATGAGAAGGACTAAACTGTATGTGAATCATTAGGAAATATGTTTTGATAACATCAGTAAAATAGGCTTATCATTACAGAAATATAGCCTCTCTGATCTTTCTGCACTTTTTCTGATTCAGCTAGCAATTTAAACAAAGTTTAGCGCTCTTTCAGCAAGTTCACTTTCACAGAATAAACTTTCTTACTGAGTAGCACAAATGTGTGCATTTAGTTTAAACCGAATTTTCCAGAAACATCTGAATGAATGGGGAGATTCTGAGTCAGCTTCTAGCAAAAGGCTTATCTAATACCCCATGTGAATGCTCAGTGTATTGTTTTGATTAAAGCTTGAATGGAAAACTGCAAATCTGAGGTATAGTACATGTTATCCAAGATGAAGACAAAGCCCTTTTTAGCTGTGTAAACTGTAAAAGTGTTAGTGGTAGAATAACAAATTTTGTGCCATTCAGTGTGTGTACAATATAGGTTCGGTTTGTTATTCTGTGACGATTAGATGTAGCACTAAGCATATATGAATAACAATTCTACCAAATTTATTTGCAAACATGCCTTATTTGCAATTACTGAGTTTAGCAGAAATATCAAGGATATGTGGTATAAGGAAAATTAGGATGAGAGAAACTGTCATCTGTGACTTTTTACTGGGTACTGTTTTCATTTCTATGCACTTCCGCCATATATCTGCTGGTTTAGTTTACTGTAACTTCACAGTATTTCAGTTTCTTGTAGTTTACACGCTTCTATCTGCTTTATAACTAGCATACAGCACTAATTCCTCTGATCTTGGTTATAACAATGCAATGTTGATTTTTTAATTTTATTTTAATTTCTTTTTTTTTTTTGCTTAGAACAGCCCACAAAAAATCAGACTTAATAAAAAGCAAAATGACTTGTTGATGAAAACATTCAGTAATGAAAACACTATTGTTAAAAGTAACGTATTTTTTTAACAAGAGTACAGTTGCTGCAACTGTTATTTAGTGCTATACTTCATATGTAAATGCATTTCAAATGTTTTAACTTGCAGATTAAAGGAATTTGAATCCAGAAACAAGAACAGTTTTTGAAACCATGCACTGTCCAACTCAAATCTGTCAGGTAATTAAACTGTTCTGTTCTCGTCCTGATGTTCCACAGTTATAAATGAATAGAAGATATGCAGAGCCATGGGCGATAAGCATGTTTGGAATAAACAATAGCCCATGGTAGTGTTCTTGCTGCTGAGCACTCTTGTTTAAATGGCCATATTAAATCAGAACACAGTGGTAAGTCAAGTACTTGATAAAACAAAATTGAATATTCTTTGCATCATACAGTTTACTTTTAGCAACCTGGTTTACATTTTTATGGTAATGTATTTTTGTTTTATTTCCTTTTTTTTTTTTTTATGTAAGTATGAAATCTAATTGACCATGACACTTCACCTATGCCTACTGCTCTTGAGGTTCACCCAAAGGCAGGGGCCACCGGAGATGATCCTGCAAGGGCCCTCTCACCCTTCCCAAAGGTGGTGGACATCAATAGATATCCTGAAGTCAGACTTACAGTTCATGACTGTAAGAAAAATGTGAATATGAAATATCAAGTGAATGAGACGTCTGAACTTCAGGGCCCTACCAAGATCTCTCAGGTCAGAGAACTGCAGGTGTAGCCATGTCATCTGCAAAAACACATATTGTTCATAAAAGCTGGACTGGCAAGAGTGCTGTTGTCCTAGTGCAGGTTTTTAAGCTAGATTTGCAGTATTAGTCATTCCATAGAGATAGAACGACACCATTGATTTAAAAGAAACTGCTACTGATTTGGAAAACCAAGTTAATTACTGGAAGGTCAAAGCTGTGTACTCCATTTGAATTAAGTACACTCTGGATATTATTAAAAAAATGCAAATAGTCCTGTAAAATAAGGGGGGGGGGGAGGGGGAACTCTGTTACTTTCCTCTACTTTAAACACAATTTTAAATGCTTAGTGACATACAACAGCAAAATTCAGCTTGCAGATTGGCACTGGAATTTACATAACCACATATAGGTGCCTAGGTGCAAAAAAATACACACCTCTTATAGCTGGAAAGGATCTGGTTGGTATAGCCTAAACAGATTTCTATTTCATTCCAAAGTGAAGACCTGCATTGGAGCAGCTGAGCGCCTCTAGGTTCTATACTCTGCCCTGACTGTATTTTCACTGATGATAATGGAAGACCAGGCATCTTAAACTGTGAGCTAAATGGCACTTGAAAAATCCTTGTTCTGGGTTTTAAACCCAACCATCTATGATACTGTGGGGTGTGAGCAAACCTATTTTCCAACTTCAGCCCCAGATCCGGAATTTACTTCAAATATACAAGAATTCAAAATAGATCAATATTACAAAGAATGAGATTTTTTTTCCCCCACTAAATTCTGGTCCAGATGATGCATTTTCACTTTTTAAATGAGCTTTAATGAGCATCTGGAGGCAGGTTTCTTATAAAATTCATTAACTGTTTTAGTTCTGCTTTTGTTCTAAATTTTATCAATTATTTTGTCTGAATAACTTAATGCTGTTGTGTGTTCAGGAGCTTTAACTTCAACTTTGTGTGTAATGGCAATGTTTTGTATTTTATTTCAGTTTTTGGATGAAATGTAAGGTAACTTCACAAACTACAGTTTCATTGGGTGCTTTTGTATATGCATAAAATACAAAATATTTATTGTCAGCAGAGGTCTAGTGAAAATATACAGAAGTGCAATGAATTCCATACAAGACAGGCATACAAATACCAGAAGAATCCTTCAACAAGAACCTCCCTGTTTAGAAACAAATAAAAATAAGACTGGTATTCAGAGAATGGTAACTGCTGTAATGAAGGAAGTGTTTCTTTAAGATTAGGCTGCACATGTAACAAAGTAGGAGCGCTTTGTATCTTACAGGTGCTAGCATGTTTCTGTTTGTACTGTGCATAGCACTTCCAATGTATGAATTGGTTGGCATAACAAACTATTTTGATATAGACATGCACATTCAAAATCAATATTTATAATTTTTAATTAAGATGGGCATTATTTTCTATAGATAGAAACCAGTTTTTACTGTCAACCTATGAATAATAAAGTTAGACTTTCATTTGTCTTTCAAGGCTGAGGATTCATTTTGCAAAACACAAATTATTTTGACATAGGTATCAGGAGGGAATGAGACAGCAGTGGAGCTGATTACGGAATGTCCTGTGGTGTAATCGTCTAATATACAAGGCATGTTACCTTATCCACTTTCCCAAAGCAATTTTATTGCTTGAATTCTGAGCAAACTAGCAGTCACTCCATTGCAAATCTTGCATTAGAAGTCTCTAGCTAAAGCATGTACTGTGCTCAGTATTCTTCCCTGTTGCTTACAGTTGAAACATAGTAACAACTAGGAGGACTAAAGAAAGCACTCTGTATACTCTTCAAGGAAGAAGGGGGCTCTTCCTCTAACTACTTTTTACTTTTCCTCTGTCCTCTATGTGGTTGCCATGTTCTATGTGATGATTTGCCTAATGCAGAAAATCTACTTATTGCATATAAGCTATACTGAAATACATCTGATTTCTAATAATAAGAATTAGGGCAAAAAGTAAATATTAAAGGAAGCCTGTTATGAAATTAAATGAAAACAAAAAAACCAAACAAAACCAAGCAACCTACGTAGACAAAAATCTTCTTATTCTATTTTTGAGTAGTTTGTTCAGTTGACTCTTTGTAATGATTCTGTGGAAGGAAATTTCACTTTAATCCAATGGAAAGTTAGTTAATGGGTTTAGATGGCACGTTAAGTATGTGATTTCATACTCACCATATTCAGTGTTTCTGCTTGTGTAAAGAGAAAGCCAGGAAGAACTTAGATACCACCCTTTCTGGCTTATGTGAAGTTATACACTTAAAAAAGTTTGATTTTTAATTATTTTAGTGCTGTTTCCAGGATTTCTCTGTCATCTCACCAGAATTCCTAAGTGAATTGTACTGCATGTATGCTAGGCATTATACAGAAAGAAGCAGTTCTGCCTAAGTCACATTTACACAAGACAAATGAGTGGAAAAGCAGAATTCAAGAAAGAGAAACAGAAATCTCAGAGTTATTCTGTAAGTCAGCATCAAGACCGGAAATGAAAAGATCTTGTGATTCTTACTGTAATATCCCAGGATTTAGATCACAAAATCTTTATGATTATTAATAAAATGAATAATTTAACTAAAGAAGTACCTTGAAGGCTTCCATTTGATTTGCAATCCATCTATTTTTTATTTTTAATGCAGCAGTTGGTTGTTCCACAGAACAAAGTATCTGTGCCCCTTTGGTCAACTCGGAGTGTCCGGGAACAGAAAAAAATATTCCATGCTTGTGCACTATTTTTCAGTATTAATGAGTGTTCAGTGTGCTTTTCCCAGGATACATTTTCTCAGGAAAAATCAGATGATTATTTGCTATGCAGCCCAATGCTGCTAGTTAAAAAAAAAATAAATAAAAACAATCTCAGCTGTCATAACACAGCACCAAGTTTGCACATGGAGACAGACCTGCAAAATCTGCTATAAATTCAGGGAACTCTTTGCCCAGGTATTATCTGTTTTAGAAACAGTAAATTTCAGGAAGGGCTTGTTATTATGTAAAAAAAAAAACCCCAAAACCCCCAACTGAAACCTTAACATTTCAGTAAGACCATTAAATTTGCTTCCATTTGTTTTTCACTTAGGTGGGTTAGTAGAATACACTTGCCTTAAGCTATATGATCTAACTATTGAGAGGAAAAGCTGCTGCTCTTCCTTTTCCTTCTTTTTCTTTGCTTTTGAAAATATAGCAATTAAAGGGGAACCTAATTATAATTAAATAATTAAGTAATTTTCTTTCTGCATTACAATTATTAAATTCTTGGTTCTACTTCTTTTCTGCAGCATATTCTGTCCCATTCTTGCTTATCTATTAGTTTGAGAAGGCCATAGCTTTGGTTCTGATGTTATGGGCCCGATCCAAACACCAATTAAAGTGATTGAGACTCTACTTTTTCTCCAGTTGGTACTGGATTATAGTTTAATAGCCCAGTGGTGAATTAGAAAACTAATTACTTTTATTAAGAAGCTTAATTCAATTAAAATACCCTTTCCAAGAACTTAATCTGAATTGACAGCTCATTGTGTCATTAAAAAGCAATACAGGACCAGGGTATCAGCAAACCAAAGTGTTACTTCCTTGCAAATGATTTTACAGTCAGTGCTAATGATCTAGTTCTTCTTTTGTGAATTATGCAACTCTTTTTAATTTTTAATCTATTAAATCAGTTCAGCTGGGAAAATTGGAATGCTTCTAACTGCAGCATGACTTACCATTATTATTCCATAGCCTTGACAATTATTCTGAATGCCTTTTAGTAAGAAGGTATTTTTTTTTTCTTAATAATTAATATTAAACACTTGCTATTCAGGTGCACAATTTGTGTGCAGATGCAATATCTATGATTTTGAAGAATTACTATAGTTTGCAGCTTCTCAGCACCATTTATCTCAGGATAAGTAACATCTTACTGTCTGCTTCTTGAAGACTCTATATCACTTTTTCAGTTGATTTTCTGCACTAGTATCTAATGTGAATTACTAAAATTGCATAGCCTCCTTATGGGCTTTATAGATATTTAAAACAAAGTATATACCGAACTCACTGCTATATTTTTTTTTTTATAGCTGAGATGTGATTATTAGAGTCTTTTTTTTTTTTTAATGTGATTATTAACGTCTTTCTTAATAAACCGCATCTCAGATTCCAGGCTGATTGAGCATTCTAACTTGGGTAATTTCTTTATGTTCTTATATTTCAAAACTCTCCTTAATTTACAGCTCATTAAACAAACTTTAATTTTCTTTGTTTTTTTTCAGGATATTTTTCTATTTCCTTTTTGTCATTATTTAGTTTCTTTAAACATTTAGTTTCTTTTAGGGGGGCTATAGGGATGCTGGTGATGGACTATTTATTAAGGACTGTAGTGATAGGACAAGGGGTAACAGGTTCAAACTTAAACAGGGGAAGTTAAGACAGATATAAGAAAGAAGTTCTTTACTGTAAGAGTGGTGAGGCACTGGAATGGGTTGCCCAGGGAAGTTGTGAATGCTCCATCCCTGGCAGTGTTCAAGGCCAGGCTGGACAGAGCCTTGGGTGACATGGTTTAGTGTGAGGTGTCCCTGTCCATGGCAGGGAGGTTGGAACTAGGTGATCTTAAGGTCCTTTCCAACCCTAACTATTCTATGATTCTATGTGGAAAATTATTAGTAGGCATCGCGTCCGGTTGCATCCCTCAGGTTTTCTTTTGACCTCTTTATTTAAGGTCATCTTTCGTTACTCTTTGAATATTGTTCACTGGCTTCATTTTTTTTTTTTTCCTAAAGATGAGATTAGTACATTTCTATAATTCCAAATAATAAAGGTCTCTCCATTTTCATGTATCTAGGACCTCATCTGTAGGCTCTAATGATGAAAAAAGTAAACCCCACCAACTTTCTTCATGAGTATTCAGTAAAATGGATTAAGTCCTCCCAATGTATCATGAATAGTGTAACTTAATAACTGATAATAATTTATTACATTTCTGACATCTAGTTAAAAACTTTAAAATAGTGTGATATGAGGTATTTTCAAATTATAACAGAGGTCTCTTTATTTGCTGTGGTTTTAAGTCAAATCAAAGCTCAGCATTTGTCCTAAATATAGGACAGTTTTTCTTTAAGAATGGGAGAAGCAACTATTACGTACTTTCTCTTCGGATAAAATTTGCAAATTTGGCTATTGTGGGAATAGATGGGTCCCTCAGGCTGAGAAAGTAACTCAGTATTTAAGAAGTAGCTTTGAGCAATTAATGGTTGTCTTTGCATGTTAAAATGGCTTTGTTGCAACATTTCTATTTAAAATGGAAATGTGTCATTGCATGGGCAGCTTTGCCACAAGTGGTATCTTGAAAAACATGCAAGGATCTGTGAATCTCTGGAAGGGCTGCAGTGTAACACTACAATACCTCACTGAATCCTCACAGGGATAGAGTGCTTGCACAGCATCAGTCTCACAAATTCTCTCCTTTTCATTTCCAACTGCTTCATGCCAGATGATACGTCTCTAGCACTTCCAGTCTCGAACAGACCTTGCACTGCTCTGTGTGAATTGGAGTCCTTATTCTTTCATGGAAATAACCTAAATTCTCCCTGCTTCCCACTGTGTGCATGTGTGCATGTGAGTCACCTGACAGGCCACATGGAACAGATAACTGCTTTGGTCATGCTGAAATCTTTCTCCTAGTCAAGACAACTGAATGTCTCTCACCTGCTTGGTCATTGGCTTTCATAAAATTTATCAGAATTTATAATTCCTGTGATTTTTGCTCTTCCAACAGGAAGCAGAAAACCTGATCCTGGCTAAAGACAAGCTAAACCAGAACTCTTCCTAGTCATGATGCTATTAGATCATGTATTGACTTCTGAAGAGTTTTACATGAGGAACACAGTTTTCTAATTTGTATTTTATTTTAGAGAGGACTTCCAGCTTCAGTTCATTAGTTGTTCTTGGAAATTGATACCACACTGCACTGCTTAATGCTATACATTGCTCTTGAATATTTATTTTTTTTTTGAAATTACGATACATCAAGAAAATCATAGCCTACTTCCTGGTCTTCCCCGATGTCCTACCTCATTTATTGCTCTGTACCTACCTAGAGTATTTACTTTGTAATTCTGGCTTTCTGATTTCTATACTTGCTACTTGTGTCACTGCTAAATTCTCTGTTGTGCATGAATGTTTATGCACAGTTTAGATTGTAATTTATTGATTCTGACAACTTGCAATAACTTAATAACAAGCAGATATAAGTAATAGCTAAATTTATATTGCTCTTCTAATCCATTCCTTAAGAAGCACGTCTGTTCACAACGTTTAAATTCTATAGACTCCAGACCACCCTTGCTGTGTTCACCTTGCATTACACACAGAAGCTACAAGGTAAAACAGCAAGCCACTACTCCAGGCCCACAAAAGTGCTTTTTGCACTTGATCTTCTTTCTCTGCCTTTTCAGTGTGTTCTGCACTTCTTGTAGGATGAAGTTCCTGGTGGGGAGCTCACCTGGCTCTTTCCATCTCTACCAGTGGCTTCTAGTAGGTGGAACAGGAGAGACAGTGTAGAGTGGCTGAGAGTATTAAAGCCAGTGTTGCCCTTCTTATAGACAAAGTTCATTCTACATTAAGTCTGAAATAAGTTGAGTTCTGAAGAGGGACCGCAACAGAGAGAGATATACAAATATAAACCAACTGCTTCAGTGTCATCAAGGAAAATGGTACAAAGGAGTATGGATGCATTCATAACAATACTTCAGTTAAGTTCAGCGTTTCTGCTAAATAAAATGGGGATTAACTAATAAGATGCTGTTAGATGCCTTAGTCTTTCTAACATTAAAGACAGCTTCTCAAATAATCAAATTTGCATTAAATGTTCTGTCACCTGTGTTAAAAGGAAACTGAAAGTTGTTTTTAAAAGCACAGTGCCATTTGAATAAGACCTGAGTTTATATTCACCTCTAAAAAAGAATTGTTTCACCTTTACGATGACCATCACAGAATTGGAAGAAGGAAAAAAAATAAAAAAAAAAGAGGGAGGAAGCGGGACTTTGGCAACTGCAAGCAAAGAAGAGAAGGCCCTATCTATATCTTGCCCCAGAACCAAATACATCATAGCAGCTCTGCTGGCTGCAGCACTATTTGGAATTGTCAGGCAGGATGATATCCCCCTTTCCTCTCTACCAGGCCTACCTTCCTCAATACCTATGTCAGGTGAAGCCTCCTACAGAAGGATCATGGGCCAATCAATAAAGAGTAAAAGTGGTAGAGAAGGTCTGAAATTCCTACTCACAAGCACTAAAACACTGCGCCAATAACTGTATGCAGGTGGATGACTGTTCATATGCAAATGTACAGTGTCAAGTAGTGAGTTTCCAGATAATAAGTCTGAATATATAACTGACAGAAATGAGCAAAATTTTCAGCATCAGGACTATTTTTTGTGTTCTGAGATGGGCTGTGCATGTTTATTCATATTAGCAGACAGGCAGCAGTAATTCCATTCAAGACAGAGACTAGTCTTGAAAATAAGGGCTCATCAAAATGCTTGTTATACACTGAAACAGACTCAGCATTGCAAAGACATTAAAACTAAAATATAATAAAAAAACTGCTCAAGTAATTACAGAAAATGGAAGAAGCATTAAATTAGTTAGTATGCCCAAAATCTGAGTATACAATAATTAGTTAAAAAAGTGTAATTAAGATTTGCATTCAGGCAGTAGCAAGTGCATGTATTGTATTTATTGTTTGGTTACCTGATTTTGGTTTATTTTAGCTTTCAGAAGCAAATACTTCCTTTGCCACATAGCTGTAAGGTTGGAGCTTATATAATATACACAGTCCCATGGACTAGTTTATATCAGAGCCCAAAACAGCTTTGATATTCCTTTGTGCTAGCCACTGTATAAGCATTCACATCAGAAAAAGTCATGCTGCAAGTAATTTCAGTCTAGGGAAGTAAAACAGGATAAAAGGCTTGCTCTAAAAATAGTGAGCACTAAATGATTGATTAGATGATCTAGGCAAACATTTAGATTCTAATTTCAAGTACATGGTTCTTGCATCTTACTGCTTAATGCTAAATACAGTACATCTCTTGTTCTTAAAAACTTTTTAGAAACGTAGAGTTGCACATAGTCACATATCCAAAATGGTACTAGTCTTCACAGCTGAGACATCATGACAGTTCATGCAAAAGCTGAACAAGAGCCAAAAGCAGATTTATACCACAGGCTTTTAAACAGTTTTATCTGATAGACATCTCAGAGCATATCCAACAGGTATTCACATCATCTTCAAAAGCATCACGATTTCTTTTTAAGACTTGTCAAAAGAAAGTGATAACATAAAATCTGAAATAACTTGTTTCAAACCTCTTCTGGAGGGGTTCAGAGCCTCTGCCTCCCATATGCCAGAATTTTAACATTTAGTCTGGTCTTGATGGGATCTATCTGTCACTTCTTTTGAGTTAAAGAACAGAAATGTTATTGTATGAAAATAGACTTGAAAACATAACATCATAGATCCTGGTGTAAAAGCATCCTGGATCCTTGAAGAAACAGAAAACAGAATCAAATTCTTGGACCTTCTGGAGGAATACCAGTACAGTACCATTCCTGGGGGTTTTTGTCCAACTCATCTTTTCTATGTTGGTTGCCATTTGCAGGCAGTGAAGGTGATTAATTATCTTCCTGTGGGATGGTTTGAAAGTCTGCATCCCTTCAGAAAGAGGAGTCTGAACAGCGATATTCATACCATATACTTCAATCACTGTGCAATCTTGGGCAACCTGCTCTTAGTGATGTTGATTGAGCCAAAAGGGTTGGACCAGAAGACTGACAGAGAACCCAGCCAAAACTCAACCATTTTGAGATTCTGCGAAGTTTTTGGCTCATTACTTCTTTGCCCTCTGGGTATACCTCTGAATGCAATCAATTCCTCTGTGGTTTGTACAGACCCTGAGGCCCACAGTGATATGGTTTAGTGGTGGTCTTGGCAGTCCTGGGGCAATGGCTGGACTTGATCTTAAAGGTCGTTTCTAACCTAGCTGATTCTATGATTCTGTATGTGTGCTATGGGAATGAGTGAAACATGGCTACTGCATGTAGTCTCTCAAAGGGAATATGAAATCAAATGTCCCACTGGATGCCTAGGCATTGATCTATTAAGTACTAACAAAAATAAGGAAGTTGTGGACATCTTTAAAAGTAGAACCTCAGTTACTCAGGAAAAAAAAATCGTGGTTGAATACTTGAGGTTTTCAATGTTAAGGGGGGATTTTAAAAACTGCAGTCTTAAATCACAGTGCTGGTTTTATGTGCACAGACCCTAGATGTCAAAGTCGAGTAACAGACCAACAGCAGACATGGAGTATACAATACAACTATCTAAGCGTGCCACTAAGTGCTTTACTCACAGGATCCTGCTGCTCTCAAAAACCACTTCCTTTATTTTGATCCTATTTATATGGAGTAAATCTAGAATAAACTATGTTGGCAGCTATGACAGTAAAAGTTGAACAGAACTTGGCTTTTAAATAGCATGTCCTGGTAAACAAAATAGAAGGGCAAAAAGTGTATTGATAAATTGATATATTTTCCCTGGAATCTGTATGGGAATCTCTTACCAAAGAAGTGAGTGGAACATGTTTTTTGCTGCATACTTTCAACTACATGCTGAAAACATATTAAAAACCATGAGTACTGTAATGATAGTAGGAATTATAAAAAAATAAAAAGCTCATTCTATTAATTTTAAAGAAAAGTTCATAATATATATATAAAAGAGTTACTTAAAGTATCTGCAAAGTAACACTGATGTGTATATTACATGTAAATACAAAGATGTCAGTGGGCACAGATAGTCGCGCAAGGTACATCAAAGGAAAACGTATGCTTCTTTAGGGATCTGTTTTAGATATAGTAAAATATCCCTTATTACATTATTATAAATGTTGTTCAACTCATTTAAATAGATCCCTGACTTGTCAGCAAAACACAACTTCAAAAGGAGAAATAAATATTCATAAATTCCACCAGTAGCTGTATAGGAATCTGAGATTTGAGGGCTATAGATAGTGCAAGCTCTAGCTAGCCACTACTTGCCTCTATTGATTTCTCTTATTTCTCTAATTTCCTTGAATTCACTAAAAGTTTATTTTTGAAGACTGCTGGTGGCTTCCTTGCTATTAACTTAAATAAAAAAAAAATCTCTTTACCTTTTTTCATTGTTGAGCATACCTTTAATTTCTGCAGCTACAAACCGTCTTTGGAGACATGTTCTTTGTCTTTATTCCGTCAGCCCTCTGGAAAACCTATATTTTAAAGTAATTTAATATAGTAAGTTCTTTCTTCTTCTCTACTATTTATTTTCTTTCAATTTCCTTTTCCAGATATATCTTCCTAACTATTTGTAATTTATTTCAGCTTTCCAAATTTGAACTCTCTATCCTGCTTTTAAGATCTATTCACTTTCAGTTCTAATAATGTACATACCTCTTGAATATGTAGTGTAGTAGTACCCAGACACTTAAGTCTTGATGCTGATTGTGTTAATTATCTGCAGTCAGGTTTACTAAAGTTAGTGTAGTTCAATGTACATCTCTGGCTTACTTACATAGTTATGTTTTGTTTTTCCAAATATTTTCTCTGCTGAGCACATTTAATGAAAATGCAAATGAAGTAGGTCTAATTAGTTAGATCTAATTAGGTAAGAAATGCAAATTTTGAATTCTTTTAGTTCACTTGATTGTTTCATGACAAGCTACACTCAAATATCATGAGTGACAAGCAGTTTTTAATTTCAATTGTGTAGTTTTTAATTTCAGCTATACTCCAAAATAATTTCTTACAATTCTTGACTTTTCTGATGTTCACTTTTTAGTGTTTTTTCAAGCCAAGGAAAATTGCAATGCCATTCACTCTCTCTGTTTCTTTTCTTCTCTGCTCTTTAACTTGTGCCACACCAATAAGGAAAACGTTACCATTAAACCATGCTTAATAATAACCTGTAAAGGTTCTACACTGCCTCTGTACTGGGTATACATTCTGTTCTATGCTACCTCTTTCAACTCATAAATCAAGTGAAAAGTTGCTGTTCTCACTTCTGTTTTTTTCCTCTCATCAGACATAGTGTAGGGAGATGTTTCTTACAAATTTCTTATGTGTATTTATTTTTTTAAACATGACACCCTGTTGTTGCCCTTTCATTAATCTACCTGCAGGAAGCATATACACAGTCATGATGTTAAATATCAGCACCATAAGCAAAGCAGAATTTAGAAGAAATTTAGGACACAGGAAGAAAGACAACAAACCCAAGAATCCATCAATATGTCTTTTATTTTGTATTTTAGTAACAGAAATGATCTCTGTGCACAATGCATACAGTGAACTAAAAAACTAAAGCATCTAAATTTAATAATTTTGTCCATCTTTTCTTTTTATTTTACTGATTACTGCTGCCTAGAGAATATCTAACACTTTGACTACTGTTGAACTAAGTTTAAAACAAAAAGCCTTTGTATAACAAATTACATTGATAGTTGAATGTTAAATAGTGATTCTGCAGTATGTGTTAAGATTCAACAAATGTTTAAGGATGTCATATTTTTTCACAGAGTTGAGACAGTTCAGTAATCATGCAGATGGTAATTAATGTGTTAAATCCATCATTTTAAATATAAAGCCGATTTGAGATATTTCATATAAATATATTTTTTTAATGTCTGCCAGCCATATGCTTTTTTATATCCTGCATATATATAGTGAAATGTAGTGGAAAAAATTATGCATGTTACTGTTATAATACTGTGTCAAGAAATACATAGTAAATGCATTTTGCCCCTTACCTTCTGCCTCAGTCAAGTACTGAAGAATTTGTACAGAGCATTTCAGAATAAGCAAGCTATCAGACTTCTGCTTCTCAGGTAACCTTTAACAAAATAGAGTTTTTCCAGAGTGAACAAACATTCCTCATTTAGTATAACTAAGGGCTCATTCCTACATCCAGTTGAAATCAACAGTACCTTTCATGTAGATTTTATTAGCTTGTCCACCAATTGCCTGCTGATATCTCTGAAAATCCTCCCACTGAGTAAGAAGGTTTGTCTGAGATCCATCTTTGAAATAGGAATGATAGAGGGGAAAAAATGCATATGTAGATGGAAAGTAGAGATGAGAGCAAGCTGTACAGAAAAAACAAACCAGTTTTAAATTCACTGCAAGGTACTCTACTGCATTTGTCTTTGCTTCTTTTATACTTCTCATTCTTTCCCTTAAAGTACTAGAGATAATATTACAAACCCAGGGTGCAGACAAATCCATTAGTAAATTGAGCATTGTTACACTCTTATGATACTCTGTATAATCACTGGCTCATCTAGGCTTCTCCAGCCTGGCAAAGGGAAGGGTTTGGGAACACCTAACTGTAGCCTGCCAATACCCATGAGAAGTCTATCAAGAAGACAGTGACATGCTCTTCATAATTATGCATGGTGGGAGGACAAAAAGTTATGGGCCTAAGTTGAAATGAGAGGTTCAGACTAGATAGAAGGAAAAACTTCTTCACCACAAGGACAGTCCAGCGCTGAGTCAGGCTGCCCCAGAGATTATGCTGGTTTTGTCATTTAAGGGTTTCAAGATCCAACTGAATAAAGCCCCTTGGTCTGGTCTCATATTTGATCCTTACTAGAGATGTCCTGAAAGCCTTTTCAGCCAGAATTATCCTATGATCCAGTATTCAAGGTGTGATCTCCAAAATACAGATTAGAGGGGGATAACACTCCTTAAGCTACTGGCTGTGCTTCTGTTCATACAGTCCAGAATGGTGTTGGCTTGCTTTGCTGCCATGGCTCACTGCAGGCTCAGGCTCAGCTTGCTGTCTGCCAGAATCTCCAGGGCTTTTTCAACAGATTTGCTCCTCAGCCAGGCAGTGCCCAGTCTGGCCCCATCACTGCAGGGCTTTTTCTTCCCTGGTGCAGGGCTTTGCATTTGTTCTTGTCAAATTTCATAAGGTTCCTGTCAGCCCATTGCTTCAGCACATCTAGATCACTCTGGAGGGCAGTCATTCCCTTAAGCGTGTCAGTTAGTCCTCCTAGTTTGTGTGTCTGCAGGCTTGAAGAATGTGTACTATTTTGTGTCCTCCAGGTCACTGATACAGATGGAAGAACAGATCCTTTATCCTTAAAGATAAAATGATAGATCCCCGGGTAATGCCACTTGCAGTTGACATCCAGATAGAGTACAGCCTATCAACCACTACCCTCTGAGCCCAACCATCCAACCAGTTACTCATCCCTCTAGCTTTCACCCATCCAGTCTGTAATGTCCCAACTTGGACAGAACAATGTTGTGGGAGAAAGCATAGAAAGCCTTGCAAAAACCAAGTATCATCCATTGCTCTTCTCTCATCCATATGTTCAGTCCGTTCACAGAAGACAGTCAGATTGATCAGGCTAGATTTACCCTTACTAAATTAATGATAATTGTTCCCACGCACCCTGTTCTTCATGTGCCTCAAAATGTGTTCCAAGAAGACTCACCCAGGATTCTCCTGGGGCAGAAGTGGGACTGACTGGTCTGTAGCAGTGAGGAAATCAAGAAAATGTACCTGCCGTGTTGTTGTTAATCCAACAGATATTAATTTAAATGCTTTCAGTATTATATCTTGATTTCAGTAATGAAAGAATAGCTACAGATTTGGTTAGAGTATCTGGTATACTGCATAACAAGCTCACAAACAATGGTTCAGCTGATGAATGTAATTTCCTCTGGTTTGCCAACAGTCCTTGATTTTCTCAAGTACAAATATTAGCTCTGTTGCATATTTTGCTTTATCTACCATAGATTGTTTTTAATATATATACTGAATATCAGTATAGATATTCACAGAATGTGAGAGCAGATGTGCAAATGTCTCTAGGTATTTCGTAAGACTTGTTTCCCTCCTGAACTGTGCAAATACCTATGCTCCTCTATGTATCAAGTTTACATACTATTCTATGCTATAGCCTTATCACTATAATCATTAACATAAAGTGATGTAAGCATGATCTAGGAAAGATCTTATTTCTAACAAAAAAGGCTTGCTTTCTCCTTGGATCTCTATTAGTGATTGCCTGTGAATCTGGTATTCCTGGGAGGGAGCAGTATAGTCCTACTGCATATTGACATTTCCTGATGAAAATACACAAAGTGTAGAATTACTGTGTGAAAAAGTTTTTTCACTATATTCCTTCACAAAAACCTTCATAAAGCATAAGAATGGCCTAAGTTAGATTAATTAAGTTTTGACAAGATTCTTCTTTTTCTTTAACAAATCTGGTGAACTATATTTGCTTCTGATAATCATATATTCTGAAACCGATGTTCTTTATATACAGCTTGCTGTTATCTCAGCTGAATTCACATGGAGTTAGATTGGTTTTCAATAGTTTGCACCCGTGACTTTGTATAGTCACACGGCCACTGAACTTGTAAGAATTTGTAAGACCAAACCCTGTTTCTCCCAAAAGTACTGACATACAATAACTGCGGATGACTGATACACCCACAACTTCTCAGTAACATATAAAAAATCCTGGAGATTGATAATTGCTTCTGCTGCTAAGGTTCTTGAATTTGGTGCTTTTTCTTTCATGAATTATATCAAAACTTAGGGCCCTAAGTTCATAATAAAGGCTTATTAAATGAGCAGTGCTTAGCAACAGTTTATTTAAATATCTAAACACAGATCTAAGGATACAGTATAATAAATTTAATATTTAAAATTCTGGCTGTGGATTCTAGACATCTGTTATTTTCTTTGCTGTGAGGGAGTGAGCTGTTAAGAGACAAACTTTCTGAATATTTTAATCTGCTTATGGTAGGAGCTTGATTAAAGGAGGAGCTTGATTTTGAAGATCACACCTTGAATACTGGATCATAGGATAATTCTGGCTGAAAAGGCTCCCAGGATAGGAGCATATATAGTTTGAGAAGTATCCTGCTTCTGGAACAGGACTCAGCTCTGTACCGAAACCAGAACAAAGCTGCTTACATGAATGCTCTATTCCCAAACACTGCCTCGGAGCTCTACACTGAGAAGACTCTCAGCCATCCGCCGTAATTAATCTATCCTTCATCCTTGACCTCTTTTCAAAACTTACACATGCTACAACCATGTTTCTAAAACTAGATATGGGGATAGCAATCTCACTAAGTATTTCACAGTGCAAAGAAAACATCTTAGTATCCTTTTAGTTTGACATCTTTTACATTGATCTTTCACAGCTCAGCTGTACAAGCTTTGGCTTGTGTAAGGGTTGCTGCTTTTCTAAGGCAAATTAAATGTTTAATGAAGGGGTTAATTTTCCAGTCTTGTGTCACAAGACCTCTAAATTTACCTTTGAAGTTTTAAAGCTACAAATGTCAATGGAGTTGTAGTTCCACTGTCCACCTGAGCTTGCTGGACCTTTTCTATTTCAATAAGAAATGAAGCTGGACACTGTTCCAACACACAGCAGAAGAGAACAGTAAGGGCCCAACTTAAGTGAGTATATGGAAGTTATATGCAACATTAAAAAGTAATTGTAATTGTGAACATTATTTTACCTAGCAATTTTCACTTTAATATGACTTTATGTAATTGAGAGTGCTTGAAACCAATTTTAAAGGCAGCATGATAATTCAAAACCAGGCCTCCCTCCCCAGACCACTAGGTTATTTTATTGCTAGGCCTATAAAATTTTTGTTTTGTACTAGAATGATTTATCACAATTAAGTAACTACACACTGAACTTCAGTTTTGATCCATATTTAGTAACTTGAGGCTCAAATATACTCGGACTGAATTCCATCCCTGGGAAAAAAAAAATCTCTTTAAACGAGTATTTTAAAGGGAAAGCAATATATTACACATGGGAGGCTAAAGCCAAATCTCATCACATGCTACTATGAAGCTGCTGTTTGGAAAGATATTTATAAAGTTGACTCGTGTGTCTGAATTTAAAGGCTACTACACCTCCTAGAACACATTGTTCCAAAGATACAGAAAATGTATTTCTTTCGGTTTTATGTGCATACTGAGAGAAATGAATGGATTTTTTAATAGACTGTGAACTTATTAAGGATCATCAAAACTATATCACAATGAAAATTTACTTGTGAATGCCTTTATGTCAGTCAGTGTACGGTATAAATACATACTTATTGCATTATATAACATAAAATGTTAGAACGTTTTACTTGTATGCTTGAAACTCATCTAAATAGTCAAGCTCTGTTGTTAAACAAAAAGCTGGCATGTTAATGAGTTTTGGAAATGCGCTAATTCGAAACAGTTACATGTATTTTAATGTGTTGTGTAAAAGCTTATTTACAGACACCACGTACCCTATAGTCTGAGAAAATCACTTATAGTACACTAAGTGAATTCAGGAATTCTCCCTTAAGAAACCAAAAATCTCTCTAAGCAAAATCTGGTGAGGTTTTACATGGTTACTAAAGAGGATTCCAAAAATTTCTAGCACTTGTGTTATGTAAAAATTAAACCCTTTAAATGTAGGTTTCAGAAAAGGAAGAATGGATGCAGTTCCAAAATAAACAAAAAAGTCTTGGTATGGATTTTTTTATTTTCGTACTCCAGTAGTTTTATTATTATATAAAACTATTAGCAGTGTGCTAAATTTCATCTGCATTGCCTGAAACACCATTTAAAGCTGAAGTCTTTTCAGTGTCACATAGCAACCAAAGTGAACTTAGATAAGGATTGATGGTCATTGTAATTAACCAGACCTTCAGGTTCCCAGCTGATGCTCTGAGGCTCATCTGGGAATGGCACCCAAACTTTGGTGAAGACGGAAGTTTGGCAGTGTTTGCACTGCTTAGAAATCTGCCAGTGTTTCAAAGGATTTTCTTTTGGTCAACATAAATTGCCCTTAAACACACTGGGAGCCTGTCAGTGAAAGTTTGTTCAGCTCCCTTGTTCTGCCTATTGCTAAGAGGAAGGTACTGGTGTAAAGACATTAATTTTCATGCCATCGCTCCTCTGTGCCCTCTTTTTTCTTTTCCGAGCAAATCTGCCAATTCTTACGGGCCCTGGCGCTGTTGTTGCTGCCTACAGAGGCATTCCCCAACACGTGCTTGGGGAGACAGGGCAGCGCTACCAGCACTGAGGGTTCGCGAAGGTCCCTCAGCAGGGGCTGCCAAGCGGAGGCTGCCGAACCGGGCACGGCGGGCTGCTGCTAGAGCGGCTCCTGTCCGCGGTGACAGCCCTGCTGGGGCACAGCGGCGAGGAAGCCGCCTCTCTCGAGCCGCGGTCCCGGCGGCGCAGTGCCCGCGCACCTGCGTGGGAGCCGCGGCAGAGCGCTCAGCCCGGGCGGCAGGTAAGCAAGGGAGGGCGCCGCGCAGGTGCGCAGAGCGGGCCGCGCACGGCCCTTCCGTGCCCCCGCGGCTGCGCGGGCGCGGTCGCTGCCACAGCCCCGCTGTCTCGTAGCTGGCGGGAGGGTGACCAAGAGCCCGGCGCAGTCGCCGCCGGCGGGAGACAGGGTAAACTTTGGGTAAGTGTTGCACGGGTGCGGGGGCAGCGGAGTCGGCGGGCAGCACCCGGGGAACGTGGTGCCGGACAACAGGTTCCGCAGCTGCCCGGAGTGCGGAGCGTGTGTGATGCGTGTGTCTGAGTGTGTGTGTGTTTCGGTTGTCCCCTCCCCCCTACCGCCCGGCCAGAAAGGGGGTGGGAGATGTGCTGGCGCACGGCCGCTTAAAACCACGCTGCCCGCTGGCGGCTGCCTGCTGTCGGGTGGCTGCCGGGATCTGCGTTGCGCCGGCGAGGGCGGCGGGGAGCCGGTCGGCCGGAGTCCCGTGGGGCGGGCGTACTGGGCCTGTGGCTGCCGGTGGTGGGGCGGGGGAGTTGGCGGCGGTGGCGCCGTTGCCGCCGGTGGCCCTGCTGGATGGCCGGTCCCCGTGGCTGCCCAGGGCGCCAGGCTCCATCGCATCCCAGGGCCGCGCGGCTGCTCCTCCTGCATCGCACTGCAGTAAGTCCGCGAGTCGCTGGGCGGCTGAACTGGCTGCATACGCGGATCTAGTGGGGGCTGTGTGTTTAGGGGTGTGCGTACGGACGTGGCGGAGGGGCTAAGCGGAAAGTTGTTTTTCAGCGGACTGTATCGAATTTGTCAAGAATCGCAGCTTTGGTTTCTGGTGAATGGCAGTCTGCCTTGCTGAGGTACCTCACTTTGCTGGACCCTAGGCAGTGCCCTGGTGTTGCCCGGTCTCTCGTTGGAACACGTAGTGTGGGTGCGGGCCGCAAGAGGTGCGACTGCAAACTCGTGCTTTAAAAGCTGGTGTGCTGAAACTTTGAGGGGTTGATGTGACAGATTGTCTTACGGTCTTTCCAAGGAAGAATTGAAAATCCTGTACTAATTGACAAAACTGTCAGATGTCTGAAGTCAATTTAGATACAGATTATTCTTGTTTTGTGTGGTCCAGTGTCTTTCGGATTCATTTTGTTGAAAAGAATTTTATTTGTCTGGAGTGCATGTAATTAAATTTTTCATTGTGAGTAGCCTGGTTTTGAAATGGATGAAAGGTTTTCCCAGAAAATTACTATATCGTAAGTATTCTTTTCCCTAGCTAAACAAGCAGATTATAGGGTCTTCAGTTAATTCTTCTTTCTGTTTGGCTGCTTTATTACAAATTTATGGAGAACTGTACTGATTTTCAAAAGCAGTTTTGTCTTGTTGATGTAAGTTTAGCAAGTAAATGGAATAAGCTTACAAAATCCGTATTGGAAAATAAAAAGGAAATGCAACAGGATGGGGAGTACCAGTTATTCTTGCGGGAGAAATAGTCTTTTGTTTTTTGTTGTTTGTTTTGTGTTTTTTTTTTAAGACACTAGCCATTTCTTCTACTCCTGTTTAGGTCAGATGACCTAATGTAGCAAGGTAATAGGTTTTTTTATTTTGCACTTGAATGGTATAATGTCGGGTATTAAAATGCCATTATACATTAAAAAAAAAACCAAACCACCCCAAGAACCTAATATACATTCCCCAATGACTGGAATTGTGCTGTGCTTTATTGGATGAAATGACAGGAATTAAGTTTGTTGTTTCTTCCCAAAACAACAATCCAGTATTGTGCCGAGCCTGAAATGCCTGTCTGGTACAGAATGAAAACAAAAGATCAGGAAACATGGGAGTATCGACAACAGTGTGTTGGTCCTGGGGCTTGTGTAGTCCGTCATTCATCTGTGGAGGTGGAAGGGCTTTGGTGGTTATCGAGGCAGGGAAGGCCTGAAACATTCATTCAGCAGGCCAGAAAACACTTGTGGAAATATTTTATGCTATGGATTTGAAATATTAGGGATCCAGTTCCGTTAATCTGACTTAGGTGCCTGCAAACAACTGACCTGCTGCTCTTAGCAGGTTTAGGAAAAAAAATACACTTTCTTACATGTGTTTAGGAAGAAGAAATATGTATGAACTGTTACTTACAAACTGAAATCAGCTTTTGTGAACACCTGTAGGTGTCTCAAACATTCAAAGTACAGCATTCAGTAGCAATGCATAAATGAACAGAGAATCTATTTTTAAAGAGTTTATGTAGTTTGAATTTGAAAAGAATATCTATTTTGAAGAGCATTAGACATCAGTTTTTTACTTGTAAGGAGATTCTGCACCATTTCGGGGCTCGAAGCAAGTGTCATTCAGGTGACACCTTATGGGACAGGTCTAGGTACCTTTTGCCAATGGAATGAGATCACTGGAACAGGAACGAAGAGAATGAGAAGAGGGTTGTAGGAAACCAACTAGAGCAGCATTTTGAGAAAGCAGAGTGTGAAAAACCACATTTGCGAGTAAAGGTAGTAACAGGTTGACATTGGAAAACCAGTCAGCTGGACTGGAATGTTTTTGCTTTGTGTTTGTATGACAGTAGCACTGAGTTCTTGTGAATGGCACCTGTGGAATAAAAATGTTTTCAAGTTACGTTTTACAATTAATGTAATAAGTATTGACAGCATATATCATAGAGTCGTAGAATATATCAAGTTGGAAGGGACCCATAAGGATCAAGTCCAGCTTCCTGCTCCTTGCAGGGCCACCTAAAACCAGACCCTATGACTAAGAGTGTCATCCAGACTCGCTTTGAATGCTTGAATATAGATGATGTATGACGTTTCATTCTCTTTGAATGGTTATGACCTTTATTAGGTCATTGATACGTTAAACCTGCTGCACACAATTTTAACAAGTTTTTAAAGCCTTGGTTATTTCTGATGTTTCCTTGGTTAAAGTTAACTTTGCAACGAAGAGCACTTTGCATGATGATGGCTATGTTCACAGTGTATCTTCTCATCTTTGGGCATGGTGAGAGTTGTGGACTAGTGTGAAAAGCATGTGATGAATGTTCCCATCTGTATCTAAAATTATGGAAAAGGAACAATCAGGAGGGAGAGTGAAACAGAAAGAAGAGGTCTTGTTTTGTGGCTTGGTGAGCTGGAGCAAAAGAATTTTAGCCTGACTTTTACATGTGTAAATAAGAAGGTATTTGGGAAAGACATCTATGTTTATTGTAATGTCATGATGTGAAATCTTGGAAGCATCAATGGAGCGCAGTACTGTGAAAGAACAGAATGCTGGCCTCCTGAAAGCATTAGTTTTGAATTCCAGCTCTCTACTTCTTGTTGCTATCAGGTAAAGTTTGCAGCCTGCTTCAGGAGTTGGCAGTTGAGCTTTGTGCTACTGTCTCAAGCAGAAAATAAAGTAATAAAATGTACGGGGCCTTGCTCCTGGCTATTATTCCCAACTTTTTTTTTTTTTATACCTACAGGGAATAAATTCTGGATAAGTCTTATTCTGTGAGAATAGTCTCACAGACAGTTCAATCGAGTGAAGATAATATAAAAGGTTAAAAATATTTCTTCCTATAACAAGAATTACATATAAAAGATCTGCTAACCTTCAGCTGTGAGTTTCTTCAGTCAGAGAGCCCTTGTCCATTGTTTCCTGTGGCATTTACAAAATAATTAGTAGCAGTAATAGTAGACTTAGGACAATTACTTGTCCGTAATTGTAGTTTTTCAGAACAGTATTTTGTTAATAATTTTTTCTTTGGGCACTGGCTTTGTAACAGAGCCAGTAAATTTACAGTGCCGGAGAAAAGCTTAAGAAGTGACATGTTGGGTCTCACTGAAAAAAAATAGATGTTTCTTGTTATTTTTAATGCTTTGCCTGCAAGAATGGAAAAAGTTATGAATTTGGGCTTTAACACTGATATCATCAGTTTATCAACCTGACCCAGTTTTTTTTACACTAATGATGCTCTTACTTAGGACATATGGATAGAAATGCTCTGATGCAAGTAAGTCATTTAGGCCAATTTAGGAAGTCAAGAAGTAAATATTTATTTACTTGGAATCAAGATGAGTAACTGTCCCTAAACACCCAGTAAAACAGCTTATGCCGTGTAAAACACAGTTTGCTTTTATAATTGTTTCTGAAGAAAATAGATTTCTCTGAATAATGTTTGCAGCAGTTTAGTCCTGTGGGGCTATAGTCTTGTTTAGTGAATTTGCCACAAGTTAAGAGCTTAAAAAATGTGTTTGAAGGCTGTTTAATTATTTCTTGTCCAGCCCCTTAATACCAGTTTGGAATGTAAAAGCACAACTCTGACACTATTGTGCTGCCCTGAACTGTTAAAAAAAAAATAAATAAAAGCAAACTTGCAAACACATTTGTCAGTTCAGTGTTACTAATTGGATTTCCAATTGTGGAGACAGATTAACCTTTTAATTTTAGATGATGTTTGTTATTTACTATGACAAACCGTGATGTAAGTGACCTCTAGATAATTCTTTCTTGTCTGTTAAGGATTTTAATTTTCAGGAATGGGCCTTTTATATGTGCTGGCAGAAATCTTTAGTTAATGCAAATGCTGTGAATTAATTATTTTTTTCTTCAAGTTTGATTTCCAGCCATGAAATGAAATGATTACTTCATTTAAAATGGTTCTGATGTTTTTCATTCAACATACAGTGGGATGTCTAGTGCTCTGTAATAATGGGTAGTGCACTCTCTAGTCCTTGCAGTAGGAGCAACCCCAACAGATATATAAGGCAGTTTTCACAAAATTTTATGTTGCTCTTCATTTGTCAAACTCTGTGAGCCTTCTGCTATGAAATGGTACTTTGCTCCCCTCTTGGGTTGCCTTTGGGGACAGTATGGAGTATTCCAATGTAGTAGTTGTTTGGTCAGGAAACATAGAGAACTCTCACAGATAATGGAAGCTTAATCCTCCTTTCCTTTGTCTCCTAAAGCATACTGTGTAAAGGAAAGGCAACTAGTCATATTTATTCTGTTTGGTCTAAATTTGTCTCTAGGTGCGCAATTCTGAAATTTACACTGTTTCAAGTTTGGAAATTATCTGAAATCAATCCTGAACACTGTTGAAGTATATGTGGCTTTTTTTTGCAGTTCCATATTTGTATGTTTGTGGTCCTAGAACGTTGACGAGCTAAATTTAAGCAAAAGAGAGAAATGGCAAATACTAAGGCAGCTGTGTCAGCCTGGGAAAGAATTGCAGATGATGTGAAATCAGCAGGCTTTCCTGTCTTGTTTTCTGAAGTGAAAAGAAGTGGTGTCCTGTAAATCCAGTCTATAGAGACTATGGTTTAGGCATAAGTGTTATGGATCACTGCATCCGCAAGACTGAAGAGTTTGTTGCTTTTGAACTCTGGCCTCTTTTGCATCTTTTGTTGTGGATTTTCTCTTGTTTCCTGCAGGAATTATTGCATTCATCATCTGAATGTGGAGTAATATTAGGCCAGAAAGATGTTTTTCAGAAGGGAGGAAGGAAAAAAAAAAAAAGCAGAATTAATAGCAAAAAAATTGATATTGAAGTAAATGAAAACTGAGACATATGTGATTACAGACAAATAAATTAAGCATGCAAAAGTAAATGTAATGGTTGCTATTACTGTTTTTTTTTATCTGTTTCTTCTCCAAGTTTAATCCTCAAATAAAATGTTTTTCTAAAATTTAAAAGAACCTAAGCTTGTGTATTCCATAAGAAATTTTGGGGATTAGAAATGTAAAAATTGGATTTATCTATTGTATATAGCCAGGACACTGCTTACTTGTGCTCTGGAGTTTTTAACTGAAGATTTTTTTACTTCGGCTATTTCTTCATATTATAATAATTTAGTCATCATTTGGAGTTAAAAGTTTTTATAATGTTAAAACTATACATAAGTTGGACAGATCTGTCTTAATATTCAGTATCTGAATGCCATCCGGTTACCTTCTGTCTCTCTATTATTGCTAATGGAAACACAAAAGCACCTGCTGAGGGAAATTTTAATTTTAAAATGAGCATATATAGGTCAGTTGAAATACATTCTGGATGTATCCAAGTCTCTCAATTCATTATAAAAGGTGACTGGCTGCAATGATTCTTTCACAATTTAAGGTCTAATTTTAAGGCACCTGGCTTTGAGCAGGATAAACTGTACCCTTGGGTATTTTTTCACAACTAGAAGTAAAAGTGTAAGGAGAATTGAATTACTAATTATGTATCAAAACCTCTTCATGCATTACTGAAAATAAGCACAAAATAGCCTTAAAAAAGTAGTTTCTTAGAATGGGCCACATACCAACAGTTAAATATCAAAGGACCTATTTTTAAATGTATCTAAATAAACAAGTGCTTTGGATCATTTGCATTTTCATGTCCTAAAAAAATGGCTATGATATGTTTTTATCAAAAAGCCTCTGTCTTAATTCCAGTAACACTTTTCAATGGAAAATAAAATTACATGGTTTTTAATAAAACTTCTGGATTTACTTTGAAGCTGTGAAGCCTCGCTCAGTCATTTAGTTTTATTTTGTTCTGCATGTCACACACAGAGAAAAACTGCTACATCTGTGGCCAGGTTTATCTTCCATGTTGTAAATTTGAAATTGTACATTGCTACAGTCACTTCTGCTGAGTAGGGGCAGTGGGTCTTTTTTTTTTTTTTTTTTCACTTTAAAAGTACTCATGAAAAGGTTGTGTTGGAATGGAAAACTGTGTTAAAGAATTCAGACCTTTTAAGCAATGTAGGCTATATAGTAGAGAGATAGAACCATTGTACCGCCCTGTGTTGGGCTTAGTGCTGTTGACACAACTGTTTCTGCATAAACATAGAATGGCTGGACAAATCCTGGGGAAACCCCCCAGCTTTGAAGATAAGGTGTTGTTAATCGCAGTGGATTACTCTTGTAAGAATATTCATTTGCTTCCTCTTGAATGTTAAAATGCCAAGTGGTTACTTTGTGTTCCATGCATACCCTATTCAGTTACGATTTTTTTTTTCCTTTGTGATTTCAAAATAATGACTCATAGAAAAGCTTCATATTCTGTCAAAGGCTCTTGCTTATAAATAATTTAGGCATCTAGAAGCAATAATACCATCTTGGGATGTTATTTGTATAAATGATCGAGATATTTGCCTACGCTGTATTAGACAGTGTGGGAGTATGGTGATTTTTGCATGCCTTTTGGTGTTGAGAAAAATAATCTTGATCGGTGCTCCAGGGCTCATCTCTAGTTGCATCTCTAATGAACAAGAAGAAATTCAGGTCTCCAATAAGGATTTCTGTGTGTTCTTTTTCAGCTCTGATGAGCCAGAGGTCAGGGTATATCATCTGTCAATGCTAGAACAAATTGCAGAATCTTACCAATACACTTTTACAAGTAAGAGTAAGATAGTCATATTTCAGTGTAGTTTAATGAGCAGATAGGTGTATAGGAAACTAATAAGAACATATGAGTCATATAAAAGATCTTAGACTTTTGAAGAGCACTCCTTCAGGGTTTGGGCCATACTCCCTCTGACCTTATTTCAGTTCAGGGCACATTCCTGATCAACTCTGGTCACTCTGTGAAGCTTTTGCATTTCAGATCTTATGTTAGTGACCCTCAAAATGCTTTCTTCCTTTAGCTAAAGGAAGAGATGACCTATTTTCAGTATCCTAACATAAGGAAGTACTAATACAGTGAATTCTGCATGAGAAGTCCAGGACCCTAACTGAAAGGATAATCACTGCTATGAGGGTAGAGTAATGCTTTCATCATCTAGAAACTTTGGCACCCTCTATAATTCATCCTTAATTCATCTACTGTTTTAAGAAAAAGTTAAATAAAAGCATTATTTGTAAAATCCCGAGTAAACTACTGTGAGTCATGGATTTATGATGACAGAAGTTACAGAAATGAAAGACATTCTTGCTTTGTTTACTTGTACTGAAATCAGACCATGATCTTCTGTGTATTCTGACAAGGTGCAACTCTTTCGATTTGCTGTGAGGTCGAGGTCTGGTTCGTTTTGCATTATTTATGTTCTTGGCCAGCTTTTACTGGAAAGCATCATAAGCAGGAAAAGTCTGCCAATTCTGGTACATATTTCTTGGCATGTTCTGCAGTTTTCATTCAGATTCAAATGCTTCATCCCTTCCCCTTAGAGATCTTTAATTTATTCAGGAAAAGTTTCAGCACTCCTCCCCTTGTCTTGTTTACTGCTCTCGTTCTTTGGAAATGCAAATCTGTATTTGGCAGAGCAGGTGCCATCTCTTTTGAGCTATAAGCAAATTGTTAACCCATGAAGGAGTAAAATGTTGGTCCTATCAGGGAAGTTGGTACCCTGTATCCTAGTATGGAGATCTTCTGTAGTTGCTCAACCTTGGGCTTTCATATCAACATGTATGTTGATAACTGTGCTTGATACTAGCATGTGCATATAAATCACATGTATCGCTCATTATTGCTTATTGATTGATTTTCATCTTGTTTAGGCTGTGTGAGTCCCAATTTTGTGACCGGAGTTGATCAGGAGTGTGCCCAGGGGTGCATTGACAGTTAGAGGTGTGTAGAACCTCTATAAATAGAACCTGCATGTCCACTTTTAGAACCTAAATTTCTTAAACACTTCAAACCAGTCTCTTCTACATCCATTTAAATGTTTTAGGGATAGACAAGGAATTGTAAGGCTGTTTAAAGAGAAAATCCTTTTGCAAAGCGTGAAATTTGGAGAGGTTTTGAACTGTTCAGAAATCAAGCACCTGAAGGCATAACAGCTGTGGTGATGATTTTCAACCTGTGGGTGTTGTAGAAGGAAAGATAATAGTTTGTCTTACCTCATCTTCAACAATGTTGTCATTGTTTCTGCAGATTTAACATAAATTTCACTATTTCTTTTTTTGGATAACCTAATGGAATTGAGGAAGGAAGGGAAAGAAAAACAGTTTGTGACAGCATATGCTTTCTGTCTTAATACTTTAAATGCACCATAGTACCCTTAAATACCTTAAAATGGATGTAAGAAGCATGATGTGAAGACCTTAAATATTGACGTTCAGCTTTTCATGGCGAAGAATCATATGTATAGTAGGTTAATTATTCTGAAGAGTCTATAATGCAGATTACATTCCTTAGTATAGTTGCAGTAGTGTTCCATAGATGACTAGAAGCACAATTAGAACTTAAAGGGATGCTTTCCACTAGGTGTTATTTAGTTATTTCTGAACACTATACATATTGCCAACAAAACCTTTTGTTTGTGTGCCTCAGTGTTCATGGAAAGTATGTGGTGTGTATTTGGCAGGTGAATACACATGCTACAGGGTGTGGTAAACATTGTAACATTTACTTTTTTCAGAGAAAAATAATTATTATTAACCAGTTCCTCTGGACTTCTTGTTGTTGTGGAGTTGTGTTCTGCATGTTGTCCTTAAACTTCACTGTGACTTGTTCATATCTGTACCAAGACAAGGCACTATGAATGGGGGCAGGTGAATGAAATCATTCTTCGACCCTCTCAGAAGTATAAAGATGGCTTTACTGGATCAGACTAGAAGTGTGGACTAGTATGCTGTCTCCTAATGGTGATTATTAAAGGAAGAATGTAAGAATAGGCTGAGCATCCCCGGAGCATTCCTCTAGACTCTAACACTGTATTACTTACTACAGATCTCTGCCATAGCCCATTGCTTCTTTTTGAAGCTGGAAGAGTTCTGGTGTACCCTTTTGTTCCTTATGAGCAGATTCCTGCATCTTTTTTGTCCTTTTCTTTTTCCAGTTCTACTCTACTCAGTTTGAAAATCCAAAAACTCTTATGTTATTCAAAATGCAAGTGTACCGGGGATCAGTACAATGGAGAAAATGGCTTTATTCTTTATTCTTTTCTGCCTGAATACTTTTTTTTTTTTTTGATGCTGCTGAGCACAGACCTGATGTTTTCTGATTATAATTCCAAAATTCCATTTCTGAGTGATAAGTCATCACTGATGAGCTCACTGCTCATCACTTTAAGTGTACTGCTAGGATTATTATTTTTTTTTCTGTGCACATTACTTTATATTCATCAGTGCTGAGGCATATGACACTATTCCAGTGGGAAGTGTATGGTAACATTAGCAAGCAAGAGAAAGGAAGAGTCAGGCTATTAGGGGATTTAGAACCTGTATTATATCTAAATTCAATTTCAACTCTCTAAGTTTTTTCCTGTATCCTTAAAAGCCTTGTGTTATCTGCCTTAAATGTTTCATTGATGTAATAAAAAGTAGAATGACTTGGTCATCTGCTGGAAATGAGTTGCTTTTCTTTGTGAATAAAATACATAGTGAACTTGCAACTATTTGAAAGAAACTTTAACAGTCTGATGAATCACATGTCTTGTGTGGCTTAAAGAATTATTTGAAATAAAAATAAGTTTTAAAAATTCTTTTGAAATGTTTAAGTTGTTGCTTTTGTGTTTTGTTTTGGTTTGTTTTTTTGTTTGGGTTTTTTTTTTTTTTGGTTGTTTGCTACTCTTCTAACCATAACTTAATACAATGTTCTGCTGCATAATACATAAATACTTTGACTTTTTCAATTTAGAATGTGGATGTGAACATATAAGTATGTATACGTTCTCTATAAATTTGCATTGACTACATGCTGAATATGCCAACATATTCATTATATGTTGTGAACATAATTAAGTGTATAGCTGTCAGAAAATGTCTGTTACAGTTTAGTTATTTATAGGAATTTGAGTTTTGAGGTGGTAGTTATGGAAAACAGTTCCCAACCAAATGAATAACCCTAACTGGGAACACATTAGTTCTGGGTGAATTGCAAAACCTGACAGAAATGTTTTTATCTAGCTCATATGTCCAACAGAAGGAGAGTTCATAATGTGCTTTTGTTTGTAATGTGTTTGTTTGGTGCTATGTGCACGTATGTATTATTACTATATAATTGACTGTATATTACAAACATCTTTGAAGATGTTTAAGCAAAGCAGTTACTGTCACAGTTTTTTAAGGTCTGCTATTTTAACTTTAAATACTGGAGAAGGTGGGAACAATATTACATCTTAATTTGTAAATGTGACTGTTCTCACTGGGAGTCTGTTTCCAAGAACAGAGCTTCTGTGAAGCTGGTGATCACACCTAATTGAAGAAACTACATTTCCCATAAATTATTCTGTATGAACTACTTGTCATTATAAACAATGCTTGTAAATAATAGTGCTTATAAATAATAAAGTGTGTAGCCTTATATTGCATCACTTCTTTAATCCTTTTAGTATGAATTACAGTTCTGTGACATGTTATATGACTCTAACAGAAATAGTGTCTGCTATTTCATAAGTAGCCTGAACTAATAAGCTAGACTAGTGCTACCCTCCTAGGTGTGCAGTGAAAGAATTTACATTGCAAAGAAATCCAAGCAATTTTAGCTCAGTAAGATATGTACTTAATAATAACTACTGGGCTAGTAAAATTAGTGAATACTGAATGCCATTAAATGACTGTGTTATTCTGTGGATTTGAACTTGCAAAGGTGAATGTGATCGAGCAAGGTATTAGTAAATGAGGAAGGTGGGTGCTGTTGGACTCCAGTTACTACTCATCTTTACAGTTCACTTATTCTGCAAGTATTGAGGTAAATCGAGCAATGTTTCCTATACTTGGGGGAAAAAAAAAAGTTTAGTATAAAATCAGTGTATCACAATGCTGAATACTGAGACGTGACCTCTGGTATTGCGGGTATCCTGGCAAATTTTTTCAAGTTTATTTTCTGTGTATTTTTCCTAAGCTGTATTTGTATTATGGCCCTCATAGCAGATGCATAGAAAACATATACAAGCAGCTTTTAAATTACCAATACGCTGAGGGAGTTAACATTAGGATTTAGAGTGTGAAGACTTCCTGCTTCTGAACTGTAAATGACCTGTTGTCTGTGGAGCTGACATACATGGAAATTTCAGTTGTATGCAGATTGTGGTACACAGTCCCTGAGATGGCTTTTTTTTTTTTTTTTTGGTTGTTGAAGCAATTTGCAGTTGGTAACATGGGAATTGGTATTTGAAATAGCCTGCTGCATTCATTTTGGAGAACTAAAACCAGAAGATGAGTGGATCTAATACTTAATTAGTTTTGTAATCTTCAGATCTTTAGGTGATTTTCCTCATAATGGACTTGCACATAGGGGAAGATACATGTGCAGATATGAATATAATATAAATTCTTTTTAATACAAGAAAAGTATGCTTGAACTTCCTTTTTTCCGTTGTCTGGGTCTTTCTGTATTGGAACAGTGCTTGCAACTCTGCTTTCTAGGACCACATAAAATATATACGTTAATTCTGAGAGAATTAATATTTCAGTCGTCAGTCTCCAGATATGGCCTTTTGTTCCAGAATGCTCTTGTTCCTGTACTTTGCTGTGTATTTTTAATCAGCTAGACATTATACAGTACTTTTTTCTGTTGCATTGGTGCCATGGTGGTAAGAATCTTAGAAATACGTTCTTTAAATCTCTGCTGCTGCCTCCTTACTTTCCATGTCCTTGAGCTGTACCTGCTTTCACTTCTCTGGTTGTTGATAATGCACTCCAGGGATTAGGAACTGCAAAGATGGGACCTGCTTGAGCTAACCTCAGAGGCTGATGGGGCACTCTCAGTGGTGACTGCAGTGGAAGTGACTGCAGCACAGAGAAACGGGACTTCTAGTCAGCAAGTTAGCTATTTTGAGGGATTTTTGTTGCTTGTTGTTTTGGGGGTGTTGGTTTGTTCGAGTTCCCTCTTTGCAAGATTGGGGAGAACTGGCATGTATAGAAAATGAAGGTAAAAAAGAAAAGTATTCTAATATCTGTATTTTTCTTTTCAAATAATTATTGCCCAGAGGAGATGCTGAGGGCATTCTGTCCCCCTTATGAAATGGAATTCTATGAAAAAATCAGGATGCTTTCATGTGTTTGACCTAACTGTGCATCTTTAATTTCTGGGAATGCCTGTTTGGTTTGTACAGGTACAGTATAGAATCATAACATGGTTTGGGCTGGAAAAGACCTTAAAGATCATCTAGTTCCAGCGTGCCATGTAGGAGAAAATGATTTGCTATCATCTTATTACTAGTGGGCAGGTGCTAACAGAATTGTCATATGCACAGTCATGCTTGATGTGCACTGTATTTCAGAGTGTTTTGGGTGTATTTCCATTTCAAAATATTTACTTTTGTAATTGGAATGATAACAGCAGTTAGGGATACACAAAAAGTCCATCTGCGCTTTTATTTACGAAGTGCTAGGGCTAAAATTTAGCATAGCTTAAAAGTGAGCAGGTCCCAGGCAAAGATGCTCAGTGTTGAGCGAGTCTTTGCTTTGTAAATGAAAGCATGGACTGTATTATTTTGTGGAAATTGCACTCTGTGAAGATTGCTTCTTCAGAGAGCCAAAGTGCTACTGTTAAAGATGCTTTGTGAGAGCAGACAGCAGATTTCCTGCCAGAACAAAGTGGCAGGAAAAGTTGGTAGGAACAACCACACAGAAATAAAATCTGTTGCTTGCTGGCTTTTTGGTTTTTTTCCCCTCCTCCTTTTCTTTTTTTTTTTTTTTTTTTTTTTTTGGCGTGTGTGTGTCTGAGAAATGCTTAGAATAATTTTCCTGGTAGGTAAAAGCACAGTGGGAAATGGTTGTGTGGGTTTGAGACTCTCTGGAAATGCTACTCTGATTTTTTGGAAAACTTGTTGATCTGAGTGGAAACCTCGCGACCGCATCTTGCACAGGCAAAGCAGGAAAATAGCAGCTGCTACTGGGCCCTCTTGTAAGAGGAAGGCAAAAGCATGTGAGAATGGGAGGTGAAGGATTCAAGATGGGAACATTTCTTCTCAGGGGTGAGAGGAGCCAGGACAGCTCTCAGTCTGTGAGCAAGGCGATGTGCTGTGGCTTTGGAATGGGTCGAGCAAGGAATTTTTTTGTGTGAGGGCATAAACTCAGCCCTTGGTGAATTCCAGAGCACAAGAGGCACAAACAAAATGTTGTGGTGAGTGTTTGAGCAACTTCCAGTTAGATTTGAAATGGTGCTCAGGAGAAAGCAGCACACTGAAATCAAGGTTAAGTTGGTGGCTGTGATGTCCAGGATGTGCAAAGGGGCAAAAGTTCTTTGACAAGGGGAAGAAAAGGTGTGTTTTCATATTGATGTTGGAATTGGTGTGATTTCATATCAAGTTGTTAGAAATTATTTATGATATTTTGCCTCTCACTTCTTCTCTTACTGGTATCCCAGTTTGGACCTATTTTAAGAAGGGCATCATCTGCATGACTGTTGTGGTTTAAGCCCAGTCGGCAGCTCAGCCATGCAGCTGCTCGCTCACTCTCCTCCCCTTCCTCCCCCCCGCTCTCGGAGGGATGGGGAGGAGAATGGAAAGAATGTAGCTCCCACGGGTTGAGATAAGAACAGTCCAGTAACCAAGGTATAACACAAACCACTGCTGCTACCACCAATAATAATAATGATAAGGGAA
>WYDI02029759.1:0-21186 GCA_009867235.2 Psittacus erithacus
TGGCAGTGTTCAAGGCCAGGTTGGACACAGGGGCTTGGAGCAAGGTGCTCTAGTGGAAGGTGTCCCTGCCTGTGGCAAGGGTTGGAACTGGATGAGCTTTGAGGTCCCTTCAACTCAAACCAGGCTGGGATTCTATGATCTCTTCTTTGTGCAGACCTTGTGCAATCAGAGGAAGAAAATGGATGACAGTGGTTGCATGTGCCCCTGATATGCCATTGGAAGCACATCCATGGCACATGTGTGCAGACCACACTGACTTCACCCGAGCCTGCTCCTAAAAGGAGAAGCAGAGCTTGCAGCAAGTGCTCTGAATGAGGCATGGGTACCAAGCTGGAAGTTCAAAAGCCAGTCCCAGGCAGGAAGCACTTGGGCCATGGAAGTTTCCACCCAGAAGAGCCAACAGGGAAAGCTGTCCAGCTGAAAGCTGGCATCCAGCAGAGCCAGGCTGTCCCTCTCTGGTCTTTGCTCATGAAAACTCACCAAGAGCCACTAGGAGCAACAAGATGACTTTCAGAAACCTCTTCTGCATTGCCCTCATCCTGGCTGGAACCCCATGTCCCATGTCCTAGGAATTAGGGATTTAGGTACCCTTGAGCAGGATATAGCTTTAGACAATCACCCTGAATAGGCACAGGTAGATTTATCCACCATGTCTTGTGTCTTTATAGGGCGAATCCATGAAATTCTTTACCAGCAATTTGTAGCTAAAAAATACATCCTCCCTGCGCACCAAACCAGCATCATCTCTGTCACGCTTCTCCTTATATATGTCTTTGCCAAACAGAGTAGTCCTGTCATCTTCATCTCTGCACTGGGCCATTTCTTTAGACCCTGTTCCCTCTCCTATGACCTGTGTGCTCCTTCAGCCTGCTTTTTTGGTACAGTCCAACAAGCCTTGCTTTCCAAATGGATCATTTGCTCTTCCAGGAATATCTCGGTAGCAATTCACTTCCCACCACATGGGCACCAACAGAGACTCAACCACTGTGCTCCTATTCTTTCCCCCCATGTTAACTGTACAAAAGTCGAAGCCCTTTACTGTCCTGCGCACACTGCACATCAGTGTGAGCCACCCTCAGAGGTCTTCTTGGAGGTGCTGGGCAGGAGCCTGGAGCAAACAGGGCAGACTGTGATGAACAAGCTGCCTCCTCAGGTACTGCAGGGTGCAGAACAGCTCCAGCCTGCTGGCAAGCATCCCTGCCATGGAGTTTCTGGCTCCCTAGAACAGCCTTGTGGCTTACAACCATCCCTGGCTTGCCTTGATTCGCTTTCTACCCTTTTGCATTGCTCTTCCTGGGACACAGCACTGTGCCCCCCAGCAGTCCTCAGGCGAGTGTGGCTAGTGTCCCAGAGCAGGGCTGGGTACGAGTTTCTCAACACGTTTGTCTTTGTAAGAACCCTGCCTTAATCAAAGCAGAAGATGCCAACTTGAAAGCACAATATTTCCATGACTCAGTTGATTTCAAGGACACTTGCGTGGGGAACGTGACAGATGCACCAGTTGCATTTGTTTGCTGTTTACTGCTCATTATCTCGTTCAAAAGGCTTTGGCTGGGCAGCAAAGAGGAAGGTGCTCCTGGGTTTACCTTTCCCTGATAGCTGTTCTGGGTGTTAAGTGGATACCTGCTCTGGCAGGGTGAGAGGTTTTGCTTTCCATGACAGTGACTAAGTCTGTTCCCGAAGAGCCCAGCCAGTGGGGAGCTGGAGCCCAGCAGAGACCTAGAGAAGGGCAAGGAACAAACCCACACACAGGGAGCGTGAGGCTCTTTCTAGGGATCTAACAGAGACCATTTTGTTGCTTAAAGTCAGGATGTTGCTGGGCTGCTCCAATGACACAGTGGGCAGGAAGGATATTTGCTTGCAATGTCATTTCTCATGCTTTAAATTCAACATCCAGCCCAAAGCAGCCTCCTGCACTCACTGCCCTGTGGGCTCTGCATGGGATGGGATTCACTGACAGCCCTGACCTAGCCCTTGGTTTCTAAAAGATGTTTCTTCTTGCTCTCACATCAACCATTCCCAAGGGCAGAAATGCATCGCTCCTTTGCTCAGCCCCTTTCTGCTCTGACGCATGGGGCATCATAACACGGTGCAGAGCCAAGGCAGTTACAAGAGGAGCTGGAAGTGGAGTAGCCAGAGCAGCATGAGAGTTGAGCTTGCCATAGGTCACTGGTATTCACTGCACAGACCAGACTCCTGAAGACCTGATGGTGCAGGGATGGGCTTAATCTCACCCTGGCAAACTGGCCTTGAATGAGTCTTTATTATTGAAACATCTTGGAGATCTTGGGTAGGGCCTACACATGGGGGATGATCTAAGATGGCTGATCTTCTTTCAAACACGGAGAGGTGGGAGTAGAAACACGTTCTGCTCTTGCCTATTGCCGTGATACGGGATTGAAGCAGGGCTGGTGCCTCCAGATATGGCGTAATACAAATGAGCTCGTTCTGCTTTGATCTCTTTATCTTCCCTTTCTCCTTTTCTTCATGGAGACTACCTTTAGTATAGTATTCAACCTGCAGGCTTTTAGGTTCTATGGCTCCAAGTACCATTCTGTGATCAGACCTAGTTTTGCCCTGAGCAATTCAGGTATTTTGTGGTGACCTCGGAGATTTAAAGATAAAGGGGGAAGGAGATAACAAGAACCTTTATGAATCACTCTAGTATAATCTGAAGAATTCCTAAAACCATCATTTCTTGCCTTTGGGCTTTTTTCCTAAAGGTGGTGTAATTGTGCTTTTTTCACTGGATGCTAATGAGAGCGGCCAGAAGATAGAGACGCTGCTCATCATCGAGTGATTCCAGAGAGACAAGAGTATTTCATGCCTTGCAAGAACAGGCCCAGTGCTGGACCTTTCCAGGAGAAGGATGGTAGTTTTGGTCTGGTTTGTACAGTTTCCCCAGCCATCAGCCTGCTGGCCTGGGAGGCCTTCATGCTGCAATTGTGCAATTCACTAACCAAGAGGATAGCTGGCTTTTCCCCACAACTGGCTGAGTGTAAGGAAGGGGTTTATTACAGTCCAGGAACCCCTGTGTTCGGCACTAATGCTGAGAGGAGCTACACTGAGTCTGTGCTGGGAAGAGAACGTATTAATATCCTAAACAGCTTGAAAATCATGAAGATACTCATTTAGTGGAGCAGCTTAGGGCTTGAGAAGGTTGTCACCATTTGAGGTTCTCAGTAGCTTCCTGTGGGCTCCAAACCTGCAGACAGCAGTCAGATCTGTTCTCTGGGATGGCCATGCCTCTGTACTAAAGTGGAGCACAAGGTCCATTTCCCTAAGTACTGCAAGTCCTGTCCAGTGGCTCGGGCAATGTCTGTCATCACTTCCAGCTGTTGCTGCATACATGGGGTTTCTCTGAGGTGTGAAAGAAACCAAAACCCCATAGAGTACCCACTGCTGACTCCTTGAAGTCTTCCCCTTAAAACACACCCTGAGCTTGCGAAGATCTTGTAGATCAAAGATCTACTTGGAGGCAGCGACTTCCCCCTGCTCTTGCAGAAGGAGGACACAGGCTTCTCATCATGCTGAGTGACAGAGGTACCCATGGAGAGCACCTGGGGGACAGAAGCTGGTGTCCAGACTTTCTGCCTCTTTGGGGCACAGAGAGAGATGGCTGGGGAATGTCTTCTCCCAGCCATAGCTGGGAGCTGCTCTTTCTGTAGGAAATCTCCCATTCCTGTGCTGGAGTGCGCCAACTCTCTGCCAGTCATGAGCAATTTGCAGATCATGACCCACATGCACATCTGGCTCTGAAGGCAATGTGCTTGGCCTCAGCCAAAACTGTATCACTGCAGGTTTCACCTTTGAGCCTTCCTGACTGAGCAGCTACAATCTTGTTGTGTCACTCTACTGCGGCTTCAACCTGGTTTGCTTTAGGTCTGTTGACTTCTGCTGGTGTTAATTCACATTAGAGTGCATCTCTGGGGAAACACTTTGCTCATAATATGGGGAGAGGTATAATAGGAGCTTTGGGGGTCACAGGCAAGGTTCATCTCTCTCCAGTTTTGTGGGCAGCTTTTAAAACACTCTAAGTTTGTGTGAAACATCAATCCCTCACTCCCTAGAGGTATCTTTGGGGATATTGCTTAGGGCTACTTTGGGCAAGCATCACAGAGTGCCCTTCATGCAGACCCACATGTTGTAGCATAGAAACCTGCGGTTTTGATCTGAGAACATGCACTTCTATAAGGTCCCACAGGTGAATTCACCAGAGCTGAGTCTGCTGGGAGGGACTGCGCTGCTCTCCACAGGGACATCCGTGGCTCCGTGTTTCAGAGCACCAGCAGCACAGCCTGCATCCCACCTGCCTGAGCAATTATGCCAAAGAGAAATTCCTTTGATCTTTAAAGCTCTTATTACCCCTGAACTAAAACACTGTGGTAACCATCTCATAGCACTGGTAGAGAGCATGGCAGGCAGTCCCACCGGGGTGCCCAAAGCGTGGTGTGTATCGCTTCATTTTTTGGTAAGAAACATCAGCTAATCAGTGAATAATCAAAGGTTGTTCATGAAAGAAGGCGACATCAAAGCAAATAATTGAAGGAACCCCTCGAGGGCCAGAGGAGTTGTAAGGTCTGAGGCTGAATCACATGAGCTCAGTTTCCATGAACTGTGTCTCAGTTTTCCTGCAGGTACAAGTTAGAAATGCTTACGATAAATGTTTAGAATTGGTTGGGGAAGGGGGGATGTTAAATCACAGCAATTATAAGCCCTGATGGCTTTGGTGCAGTGCCATTTGAAAGCATAAGTAATTTCAACACCTAATGCAAGAGTCCTTAAAAGACATTGCTTCCTGGGTAAAGGAGGGTGATACCAGAAGAGAGTTTCAGTTCCAGCAGTAATTTGCTTTACTGTCAGCATTGCAGACCACAGCCATGCAAAATCATTTGACAGCAGAAGGTTTCCTTTTTAGCTTGATAGGTTACAAACAGGACAGACAGGCCAGTGACTGGGGAAAGAGGAACACAGGAGTACTAGGACAGGAGAGGGATGGCTTGTCTCAGTGTACCAATGCAGTTTGGTCCCACAAACTAAAAGGCAAGAATCTGGACAGTTGCTCTGCTGATCCTATATTGCAAGCATGGATGAAGCTGCAGCACCCTGCGTCCTCTTTTCCAATTTCTTCTAGAGTTTTAAAGGACTTTGGGATCTGAATTATGTTATGCATTTCTATAATACCTGTTATGGTATGGTCCCCGTCCTTATAGTGGTTTCTCCAATGCAAATGCAATAGCCATGCTTAGATATGAGTGACCCAGCACTTGGCTGACTCCACTGGAAAGAGCTATTTTGCTAAGTCAGTCATTGACAGAGCTGAGACAGGTGAGAGAATGCCCTAACCCATTCAGTCCATGCATCCCTAACCTTTCTGCCAGATGGTGTTGAAAAAAACCAAAACAAAATCCAACAAGGTTCAAATGCCTTTAGTTCCTTTTAAACTCAACTGAAGGTGTCTGGCTGAAGTAACCACCCCCAACCACTCAAAGAGATAAATAGCTTCTCTGATTATGCTGACAGGAAGTGTTTCCACTCTTGCATGCACTGGGGATGTACATAACACAAGCAACTTTACTAAGAGGAAAAGCATGAGCTTGGGAAAACACAGCAACAAGTCAACAACATCTTTACATGAGTAATAAGACAAATATTTACTCCCACAACACTGCAGGCAAGAATCCTGTGCCTCAGCTTTCACACAGTCATGGACAGCCTGTGGAGAAACATCTTGTCCTTTGCTGGCTAGCAAAATCACGGCATCCAGGCCTGGGCTCTGGGAGTTGATCTCCAGCCCTTGGAGGAACCCGTTATCCCTTCACACCACCTGTCCCTGCACCATCCCTTCTACGTTGTCCTGATACCATGGGGACATGGCACCATACTTGCCTCACTGTCCATTAGCGAGTAGAGATTTGCACTATGGGCCTCCCCCTCTCAGTCTTGTATCAGTGAGTGTGGGTAGGTTGCACTCGAGTCCTGCAGGACCACAAAGCACCAGAGCATCCAAACACTCAAAACATCAATGAGTTTTAAATAAAATGACCCAAAATGTTACTCATGGAATAGCTTTGGAAATCAGGGCTGGGTTTTTCGTCACTGCCACAAGAGATGATGGAAGAGCCCCTTCCCTCAGACCTGGCCATGGCCGGGATCCCCAGGGGTGCAAAAGGGTGAGAGGGAAGGGAGCAAGGCATTTCCCAACCCTAACCATTCTCTAACTCTATGACTCTATGATTTGAAGAAAAGCCATGTGAAGTGGATCTGTGAGGCTGTCAGAGTGATGGGATAATGGTATTTCTCCTCTGCCTTTTGGAAGATTTCTTCAGAAAACAGTGTGTTTTATTCCTCTTTAGGGTATGGATCAAGGGGGACAAAAGAAGGGATCAAAACATCTTTGACCTGCCCGTTGCCACCAGCCACATACTGCCATGCTGCTGGGTAGGACTCATGCTGAGGGTCTGCACATCCCTGCAACCCCTACCCATCCAAGGGTGAAGGGGTCGCCATCAGGCTTGGGAAAGGGCTGGGCACCAAAAATGCAGTTCAATGAGGTCTGAAAAGCATCTTCTGTGGTGAGCAAAGAGTATTCCCTACAGCAGAAGGCAACGTATGGAATATGCCTTGGAGTTTCAAGAAGATTGGATGTTTCAGATCCGTGTTTTCTTCCATAGCCTTTCGTTTTACGTTATTTCTCGTTATTTTTGCATTGTTTCACAACATGTCAAAACATCAGACTGATTCATTACAACATAAACAGGAGACACTTTGATGTAGGAAAGAAGATGTTTTAATAGGTGCTAAGTAGCAACTGCCCTTAGGGATCTGAAAATAAAAATAGAAGCAGCACAAAACGCTATGTTAACCCTTCTATTGTATCCCAGGACCATCCAACTATTGAATGTTTCATCGCACACAGAACACTGCAGAAAATAACTGTATTTTTGCATTCATTCTGCAAGAAGAATTTTGAATTCTGAAAGGTCTTTGGGGGATTTTCCCAATCTTTGGAGAGGAGAAAGTTATAAAGACAAAAACAAACCAAAACCAGTCTCTGGCAGAAGCAGAGCTCAAGTAGAGCTCATGAAACCGCTTGGTTTTGTTACAGGACACCTCTCCAGAGAAGCTGTAAAGGAAGGCTTTACACCTTCCTTAGGTGTGATCTGCGTCCACCAATGCCACTAATACTGCGTGTGGTGTTAAGGAATGTTGTAACTTGCTCCATAACTTGGAGAAGCTTTGGCAGAGCACCCTGAAAGAGCAAGGGTCTCTCAAGTTACTGCTCCGCATCCCTCTGCAGTCAGAGCCTGAGCTGTGATAAAACTGATGCTGAAATCCCATTTGCAGGGGCCACAGAGCCTGGCACTGGGGGTTATCCTGTGACTGATCAGAGACTTCTGTCTTTTCTCCCCACTAGAGACCTGAGCATGAACAACATCAGCCAGCTGCAGCCCAGGACTCTCCGTCACCTGCGCTTCCTGGAGGAGCTGTAAGTATGGAGCAGCCGCAGGGGTTGGGGTGGTCCAGGGGACATGGAGAGGGTGCCTGTGGCTCCAGTAGCAATCCCAAGTGTTGTCACTGTGGCTATAGGCTGAGATGGAAGAAGGCTGCATACCAGAACAAGGGGGTTTTGCTCCAGCATAGGGAGTGCTCTGACTGTGATCATTACCTTTAGGCTGAAATGGTGCATGTGCCAAAAGGCAAAATGAAACAGGACCCAATCCATTAGGCGAAAATCAACAGCACATCCCAGAGCAGAGATGGCAAACAGGGATCCTTCTGAATACAGGGACCAGTCACAGCCCCCTGCCATCCACAAGCATAAGAGCTCGTGGGCACGTTGCAGCGTGGATGGCAAGCAGCCTGAGCAACGGCAGTAACAAAACGTTTGTCCCAGAGGCTGAGCTGTTCCATCGTGCACCGATGTGTGCTGCAGCCTGAGCAGGCGCACTCAGACGCCACAGCACTCGCAGCCCCCAGGCACTGGCCTGTGGCTGTGTGTCAGTGAGGGAGGGACCTCACGTCTGAAAGTGTGAAAAACCACTTAGAAACCACTGGAATCCCTTGGGAGCCTCAAAAATGGGAACTTGGGGGCAGGATATTTAGGTTGGCCATTTCTGCCTGGGTATATTGCTCCTGTATGGTCTTATTCAACTTGACCATGAGAAGTGCCTCCAGGTGTTATTGGTGTTGGTGCTCCTTTCAACACAACAGCTTCTGTTCAGAAACACAGTTTCTTCAAAACACATTTTTGACATTTCATGAAATACTAACATTAATGCTGCATTTGATCTACGTATTGTAAAGTTACTCTCTGTATATAACACTTACTACAGCTTAACCTGTCTAAATGAAACACTTCACTGAGTCACTTCTTGCAGCCACCGCCACACACAACATCAACATTGCAAACCTGGTACTTTCCAGAATGTCAGAATTTCCTGCAGAACAGGTGTTTGCAGCACTTTGAAAGGAGGCAGTTGCACTTCCCACATGTTCTTGGCCATATGTTCTGCAGTGGAGTGACCCTGAATCATCAGCATGCAGCACTAGAGCATAATGCCAGTGATATGGATAGGTTGTGGTGACTTGCCTAACCCCTCACTGACATGAGCCTCTTCACTGTGTGGTGATGTGCCATGCCAAGGCACCACTGCCACGACCAAGAAGTCCCATCTGTGCATTTAGAAAGAGTTTGCAGGTGACTCTACATACTTACGTGAACACACAAATGCAAAGACAAACTTACTCTTGACTAATGAGACTGGACCAGATACCACTGTTCATTACTCCCGTAACAGGTCAAATCTCATCATTATCAAATCATACCATGGGGTTTTGTTTTGTAGCTCTTCTTCATCTCTCTGTTGTTTCTATTCATCAGACTTGTAAGGACCTGAGCTACACGATGTCCTCTCCCCATTAGGCATTTACAGACTGACCAGGAGTAGGTTTTTATCCTTTAGCTTTAGAGCTCGAGCTGTGCACAGAGGTGGCTTTTTCGAGACCTCACATCCATCTTGTAGCCTTCTCTTCCCATTTTGTCAGTATCTGTGTTGAAGTGTGGGCACCCAAAGCATTCACTGGGGGTAGCACAGCTTTTCATACACAGAGACCATACTCTTTTGTAGACAATTAACTCTTGTCTTGCTGCAAGCAATTGTGTCCTGATTACATGTCAGGTACAAACAGAACAGTCTCAACCAGCAATGAATAAATATTCATAGGCTCCAAAAGAGCCAGCTTCCCACAGCCAAAAATAATTAGGAATGAAACAGATGAAAAGGAAAACTTTAAACGGGAAAATCTGAGAAATAATTGGAGGTTGTTAAAGAACATTTTACTAGAGGTTCAAAATGCCACAAGTCGTCATTTGGAAAGCAAAGGTATTTTGACTAGGAAAAAATATCACGGGTAGGAAAAGAAACGGAAAATGTAGCATTGTATGTCTGTGTATACCCAAGTTCCTGCTTGAATTTGACATCAATAAGACAGTAATCCTATTTATGGAAATCAAGCAGTTTATATGAAATCGAGCAAGGAAGGATTTTTATATACGATCAAGAATTTAAAGTGATTCTTTCAACAACATCCAGACAGCGACACTGTGTACATCATTCATAGGGCTGTCATCAACCAGTAATGCAACTTGCCTGGCATTTCCCCTGCTCTTTTCCCTTCTATCTTTATCACACTTTCATCCCAAAACATTACATCAGGACCATGACATTCAGGATGGGATCACACTCTGTGCCAGGATGTGCACAAGAATCAAGCAAGCAAATCCTGCCTGTTTACACATCCTCAATAGAAGTTTGTTGAGGTTTAACAGCTCAAATCTCTGCAGAGCTCATCTATGCAGAACCTATTTCCTTAAGTCTACTGGGGCGACATGTAGCACATGAGACCAAGCCTTCTGTCTACTTCCCCATGGAAGAACTGCTGATGCTGAGGCATCCAAAGTGAGTGAAGACCAGAAAGCTAAGCAATGAGGGACAATCCAGGTATCTCAGTGTTAGTGCCTTCTGGGGAGGAGGAAGACCTGCCTGTCCACCTGCCAGACTTGACAAGTAAATGGTATCTCAAAAGATGCTTGGTTTATTGCAAAGATGCCTTAAAAAAAGATGATTGAACCTTCTGAAAAAAATCACAGGTTCCTCAGCCAAAAATATTTGCCAAATTCAACACGTATTTTTAAGTCTTCTTTTCAGCCCTCTGGAAATTCTTACGTCTTTGGGACATTTTTACCTCGGTCTAACACTCCAAAACATCCTAGAAATTCCTGACAGCCCTGGCCCTTGAACACATGTGAATGTGGTCTGTAAAACTCATCTTCTTTGGCAGTCAGAGGAAGTCCATGTTCCTCTGCCTCCTCCACAAGCTCCTCATAGTTTCCCTCTCATGCTCTGCTGCTGCCAATCTCTCTTGTTAGATCTAGTCCCAGTAGCCCAGGGTCACAGCAGCTTGGAGGAGAGCTGGTGTTTCACACCTTTTACGATGCCTCCTCTTTCTGTGCCTCTGATTTAGCACCATCTTAGGCTCCCCATGAAGGTGGAACTTCATGAACTTCACAGAGCAGCTAGATGAAGGCTCAGCTTGTGCATGGAGCTGGGGTTCCACCAAGGAACAGGAATAATGGAAAGAGGAAAGAAAGCTGCAAAACCAGGTAGATGGTGCACGTGTCCCATGGACAATGAGGACAAATGTGCCTCATTGCACATCCTTCCAGCTGCATGGAGCACTGCGAATCCAGGTTGCTGGATCCACTTGAGCCTGTAGTGTGTTAATTGCCTGCCCTCACCTATGCTGGGTCAGGGCATGCAAGGAACAAGTGAGAGCAGGGTGGCACATGAGGGTCTTGAGCACAGCAAATCAATAACCCAAGCCACACCATGATGTGCAGCTGGGCTGTGTCCCACAGGACATTCCTGCATTGCCTCAGATCCCCTCAGGAGACCAAACAGCCGTGTCCCACAAGGGATGAGAGTCAGCACTGCAGTTAAGGCACAGATGAGGGCACCAGGAGTGCTCCAGCTCAAGCTGCTTGCTCAATGTGTGGTCCTGGTGAAGTGATTTTCCCTGCCAGTGCCTCTATTTCCCCATCCATTCAGCAGTGAGAATGGGCCTCTCAGGTGTGCCAGGACCTGTTAGTCATTAGTTTTTACTGCAAGCTGCTTAGGAAGGTGTTGCGGATGCAATTAGCACTTGTGCTTGGAGGGTGCCAAGAGACCAGATTCTCCAATCTCAGATGGCTTTGAAGAGTCCATGCCACCATGGACTCCTCTCCGATGGTTCTCCATCAATCTGCGCTCTCCTCTGTCACCACCAGCCTCCAGCTCCAGCAGGGAAAAGCGGAGACAGGAGAGGCTGTGCTGGAAGCAGATGCAATCTCAGCCCAGGCACTCACCAGTCCTTCTCTTCAAAGAAAACTTCCATTGACAGAGGTGTTCATTCAGAGCTGGGCCTCACACAGGCAGGGAGGAGGCCTGAGTTTAGTGTGTCTCCTCTTGTTTCTCTCTCTATTTTTCCCCCTTCTTTTCTTTCTTTCTTTCTCTTTGGCAGCAGGAAGATTGTTTAAAGTTGCTAATAAATTCCAGTTAATGAAGCCTGAAAAGCCAGAGCTGGGAGCCAAGAGAAACAAGAGCAATCAGTACAGAAGGAATAGAAAGAGGATCTTGAAAGCCGGCCTGGGAATAATAACATGTTGAAATGTGTTTGCCGGCAAGGGCTTTGTTACCGCGCTTTGAATCCAAACAAGAGCACTTGGTGCCAAGAAGAGAAACTGCAGCCAAAGGCAGGTGTTCATTGCCATTCACCTCTTGCTTCAGGGCACAGCGGCAAGATCAGACCCCTTCCCAGCCACTGGCTCTTTCACCTGCCTCTTCTCAGGCCCCCAGGGCAGAGGTACTCAGCATCACGAGGAGTGCCGTGCCTCTGCATCAGTGCAGGCACAGCAGGCTCAGGACCCACACCGTGGCGTCCCCTTGCAGGCTGTTCCCTTTCTCAGGCAGCTCTTGCAACCAAAGGGACTGGAGGGGAAGAAACAGCATAAAGCAATACAAAATAAAATGCATGTATGCTGTGAACATAGCAACCCTCTTCTCCCTTGCGCCAGGGAGGGAACCCCCTTCCCATGCCTCTTACCATGCAGGTGCAAGGACCAGTGGAGCCATCATGGGTCACAGAGCACCAGCACTGCTGTGGCGTGCCCATGACTGGTGTTGGAGCACCCCATCACCCACATCAGCTCCTAGACATCCAAAGCATCCACCTTTGGGGATATTGTCCCGCACAGGGTCTCGCTCCAAGGAAATCTCATGCTTGTAAGAGGCAGCATGGCAGTAATGCTGGCTTTTTGGCCATGACTCCTTCAGGAGTGATAGCTCTGCTGTGTAAAGGATGCTGACATTTATAGGCAATGTTCAAGTGTGCTGGCACCACGGTGAAAAGCCTTCCCTGGAGCAGTGCAATAGCATCTCTGGAGTTGGGTACCCCTAGCAGAGCAGCTTTGGTAGGTTTCCATGACATAGCAGCCTGAAGAGGTTTATGCTTGTAGGGCCATGATCTTGCTTTGCCATGCTGAAATTTGGAGGCAACATTGCCTGATGCAGCTCTCCATTTCCAGATGGCTGTAAGTGAGGAGCTGCAGCTCCCTGCTTGCTTGGACTCCCCGGTTCACTCAGGATGCTGCATACATCCTGCTTGTGAGAGGGCCCCAGGATGCAACTTGGTCTAGCCCTTATTCATCCAGGACTTCTGTCCTCCTGGTTGACATTGATCCGTGGCAGAGGACACCACTGGCCATCAATTCAGTGGATGGGCAAAAGCACAGAGAGGGTTTAAGGATAATTCCCCTGAGGAAGCCTTTCAAAGGTCACCCCTGTGTGATCTGGCATGGTGTGGAGACAGACACTGGCTAAGCTGCCGGTGGGGACAGGAGATAGGGGCTTCTAAGAACATGAACACTGAAAAATGAAGCCAAGTTATTGCAGGGGGCCAAGTCACATTCAAAATGTAGTGAAAATTTACAGCTTTCAGTTCTTTCTTTGCTCAGTTTAGGCTGGGGTTCATGTGCAGCAACTGAAAACTCCTTGCAAGTGACGGTAGCTGGCCCCCATTTTCCTGAAAACTGCCTTCCAAATTACTAACTCTATTCTGGGGTATCCCAAGAGGGGCACACAGAATACAGCCAAGGGTCAAAACTGCTCTGAAGGTTTGGAGCTAACAAATATCCCTTGAAAAACTTGACAGTTTATAATATAAGGGAATGGAGTGAAGGTATTCAGTGTCCTGCATTGGGTTGTTCATTAAGGAGTCGTGTCTTGGCAAATGAATCCAAACTAGCTTGCATGCGAACATTCATGTGGGTTGAAAACTGGCTTGAGAACCATAAACAAAAGAAACGAATGCCATCAATCTATCGAGTTGGAACAGGCATTTGATGGGGGTACAGAGAGCAGAATTAGAAACAGGCCTGCGTAGTGTTGTCCTCAGGGATGGAGCAAGGCAGCAAGGAGCACATTAGAGACACCTCCAGGTGATACCAGACTAGGACAAGCTGCAGATTCCTGTAAGGGAAGGGACAGTTCAAGCCTGGCTTTTTCCTCAAATGTCCGATGTTTTCACTTGTATGACTTAATAGGCTTCATTCCTCTTTTGCACCAGCACAAGGACAAACTCAAGCAGAACACAGAGCCCTTGTCCCTGTGTGCCCAGGGGATGGCACAGTCTTGGCATGAGGACACTGTTTACACAGAAGCATGGAGTAACTGGGCGCAGATTCTGCCGTGACAGTGTTAGTACTTGAGAAACGAACCAGAGCAGAACATCAAAGGGGGAGGCTGACATGCCCAATGAAGATCTGGCAAGGGGAAAATTCCACTGGAATATGGACACACATGTTTGTCCTGTCCTGCCAATGGGCAATGTTCCTGCCTCCTAATGTGAATGATAAGAGCATCATCGTGTTGCCTGAGCACATGACATGAGCGATCATGCCCAACAAACAGCCTTTGGGTGTGCCATGGCAGTTGTAGCATGACCAAGAAGCCCAAGATACAGGAGGGGGTGGGAGCCTGTGGTAACTGAACGGCAGCAACCATGAGGTGGTAAACCATGAGTCTGTTCCAACTTGGAGTGTATTGGGAATGCAGATCAAAGCCTGGAGGAACGTTCCCAGAAATCACGGGAGTGGGGAAGGTGGGGGGAGAGCACAACCTAAAATCCACTGAACACAGGAGCTTTCCAGAGCAAGCCAGCCAGCGCCAGCTCCCACCCTCCCCTTCCACCTGCCCCTTCTCTCCCTCTTCTTCCATCGGTCACTTTAAATCCAGAGCTTTCCCTTTCTCCCAACCTTATTTCACAGTGTAAGCTCCACGACAGCAGACATACAGCTGAACTGAATCTGTCTATCCTAAAAAGAGACCTAACGCCTAGGGCTGGGTGGTGCTTTGTGCCTCTAAATTCACTCAGAGATGGTGCCCATTGAAACCAGGGCATCTTCCCCAGAAACCTGGGTTTTTCCCCTCATGTTCTGTTTCTCCTATGGTGCTGAGATGCCACAAGCTGGTTCAGCATGTGTCCCACCAGCACATGGGGCTCCTTGCCACCCTGTTCTGAGACCAGAAGCCCCAGCCTGGGCTCCCCAAGCTCCACACTCCTTTCCTGTTAATCCTGGAGGTCCCAGATCCATTTAGGGACTCATTAAACACTCAAACACACCCAGGAAAGTGAACATAAAGGTGCAGAGCTGCCAGGAAACAAGTCAAGAGGCACATTTAACAGTGAATACGTGTAGACTGCTGCCAGCTAAGGCACGGGGGCAGGCAGGAGCTCCCCACTGAGCAAGCACAGCCTGGTAGGATGGATGCTGGGAGCAGGCTGAGGATGCTGCACAGGAACACCTCTCCTCTGGGTGAGCACTCCAGTCCTCTGGACAGCACTCACTCCCATGTGGAAATCAGCAATCAAGAGGAGCAATTACCCCAAATCACAGCCCCCAAGTGACAAATAGCCCAGCTTGCCAGGCAGCTTGCTACTGCAGAGAGGCAGGTTACAACCTGCCCACACACATTAAAGGGACAGCCCTGTGCTGTTTATGCTGTCAGAGTCCTAATTATGGGAGCAATTTTCTCTAGATTCCGGAGGGGAGAGACAGGGAGGGAGAGGGTTTGGGCACCCACACACGTCTGCTCTGCCACCAACCAGTGTGGATCCCAGAGCAGCCCAGATCCTCCCCATGACCTCTGCAGTGTCCTCATTGCAATACACAACGCTTCCAGCCTGGGTGACGCTGCTCAGCCTCGACACCTGCCTCCTTCACAGGCAAAACGTGTAAAAAGGAACGAGCTTTGTCAATGCTAAATGAATATAAATAGCTTGCCAGCGTCTATGCCCAACCTCTCGGGCCTGCTTTGGACTGGCTGAAGATGAGTCTGGCCACAGATGATGTTCACTGTCTCCTTTTGGGAGATGCAAGTCAAGCGGGCAACAAGTTTCTTACCTGTGAGCACGGAGAAGTCCAACCTTGACCTTTGTTTGACCATTTGAGGGTCAGGTAGTAAAACACAAATGCAGTAGCAATTTGGGGTCTTGATAGGTTGTTAAATCTGTTTTCATGATTTCTAACTTATGAGCAGTGGGGCTTGGTCCATGTTTCCTTATTGGAGAAACAAGAGGAGATGATTCTCCTTAGGTCAAGCCTAGACTCGAGTCATGGACACCAGTGAAAGTGATGGTAACAGTGATGCAGTTTCCAATGTCAGCAAAAATTCCAAATCCCTGCTAATGCCACAGCCTGCTCTGGGCCTTGCTGAAATCCGAGTGCTATGATCAGGCGATGCTGTACAGTGATGAATCCCACAGGTTTCCATGGACAAACTCTTTCAGTCAGTGCTGAACATTTCCCCTTCCTCTGTTCTGTCCCCCTGTTGGTTCCGTTTTCCTTCGTGATTCTGCTCTTCACTTTGCCTTCCTTTCTTATCCCTTCCCATTCATCCTCATCCATCAGCCTTCCCAAGCTGCATTGTCCCTATCCTTGTCTTCCCTCTACAGTTATCTCCAGCTGCAACTTGTTCAAGAACCACTTCTGAGTTTTCTGTCCTGGTTTTGGGGAGATGAGCTGGCTCTGCTCTGCTGTGGTGCTGCATAGCACTCGCCATCTCCAGCCCCTTCCCTTGTCTCCCCTCACAGCAGTGATACCAAACTCATGTGTGAAGGAACTGGGCCTTAGCTGTTTGACACAGGTCAAAGTAGAGCTGGGAATGAGGGAGCTCAAGAAAATTAACTGGCATTGAGCTTTGATGGACAGGACAAAGGAGAACCCACAGGATGCAGAAGCAGGCCACATGCAGGCAAGAGGCACAGAAAAGGGTCCATGATTTAGAGACAGTCCTCTCAGGACCATGCATGAGTGAGCAGAAAATAGTTCTTCCCCTGTTCCACCCTCACTGTCAGGTGCTTGACGTAGAGCAGGATTGGTCAATGCCCTTGAGCAGAGGTCCCTCTCACAGGCAGCCTGTGCTGTAAAATGGAGTGGGGTCTTCTGCAGGTATCCAGGGAATGACTAGGGCTGTCACTGGGAGCTGATAACGCTGGATTCAGGTCTGGCAGCGCTTACAAGCTATTATTTTCTTTACCTGTTCCCCAAATGTAAGGGAATGAAAGGCAAAGGTTTCCCAAGCGTGTGACCATGGCTCAGCTTGCAGGTGCTGCAGCCTCCTCCCCACGGGAACTGTGGCAAGATGAATGAGTTGTTAAGCCTCTGCAGACAAGGGACTGTCATTACAAGGATGCTGACACATTGCTGGCTCTTCTCTTCACTGCAGACGCCTCTCTGGAAACCAGATCTCCAGGATCCCAGGGGAAGCTTTCTCTGGCCTCTACAGCCTGAAGATCCTGTAAGTAACTCCCTCCCTTCTGCAGAGCCACCATTGCCACCACCTCCCCAGCCCCTGGTAATGGCCAGCCCTGGTAAATGAAGGCCTCCTTGTCACTGTGGGCAAGCCACCCACCCTCTGCCTATACAGTGGGGAAAATCTAAGTGACAAAGGTCACCAGCAAGTATTTTCCTATGGGCCAGGTTGTCGCACCACTCGTGCAGTCACATCTCTTTGGCATCCATGTGACAGTCCCACAGGGTCTGCGCAGGGTATTGAGGTGAGAATCCATTTCTCCCTTTCAGGAACCATCTTAAAAATCTCCTGCAATAAACATTTCATCCCCAAGGGGATGTTTTGAACTCAGCCACAATGTGAAATTGTTGTAGCTGGTCCAGTTTATACAGAGCGAGCAGGTACAAACCTGCTTCCAGGATTAGAGAGCATAGGGCTGTTTACTACGTCTTCTGAAGATGTAAAGTATGAATCCTGCCCTAAATCTCAGGGCTTAGAGATTTATCCATCCCCTGCATTAGGCAACAAATCAAAGGAACTGAGGAAAAACCGCAGCTCTCCCACCCAATTTCAACAAGAGGAACTTTCTCCTCCAGGAACGCGGGAGCTTTTAAAGCCGCTTTTGATCAATTCCTATTTGTGTCAGGCCCAGGTAACTACTGATGCAGAGTACTAGAACAATGCCTCCCTAGTGGAAGCACCACGGCTCCCCACGGGTTGCAGAAAGGAGAGCAGCATGCTTGCTCTGTCCGGCCACCCAATGTGCTCCACCACAACGCAGCAGCACATTCACCAGTGACCCTGTTGGAAGGAGAGGCTTGAAGGCTTAGAGCATTTCCAACAGGGAAATGGCTGGATGGAGAAGCTTGCTCCAGGCTGCCTTGTGAGAGCTGAAGTCGGTGTCCTCATGCTTCAGGACAACCTCATCACCACTCCTCATCAGTAGGGTAGGGCAGGGCTGGGCATGATTGAAAATGAACCCTCTGCCCATGTCCTCCTCCTGCATCTCCTGTGTAAAACTGGTTCATGGGCAGCACAAATAGCCTCAGATGCCTTGGTGTATGCAGAGGGCAGTCTGAGCTTTAGACACTGGCAGCCTCAGAACCATGCTCCATCAACTCCTCGTTTGCCTCTAATCACTCTGTTGTACCTCACTCCCACCATCCTGCCATCCTCCACCATCCTGCCACATCCACCATCAAGACCTCTCTTCACCTTCCCTGGTGACCTCACTGCCTGCTCTGCATGGACACAGGCCAAGTGCAGGGACCACACAGCACCACGAGCTTCCTCACTGATGCACTCAGAGCCAGTCCTCACTGGGTACAAAGCTGCTGGGACCCCTCTGAGAAGAGCTTCACCACTGGAGGCAGTGGGGCAGGTGGGAGAGGTGTGAACTGTGTAGGTCCATGATCATCATCCCTGGTTCTTCCTTCACACTTGTGAAAGGGGAGTGTAAACCCCAGTGATCAATCCCATCAATCCCACAGGTGCTTTCTGCAGCCCACTGCAATGGGGAAGCTTATCCAAGTGAACAACTTCACAGGAGGACCAACACAACTTCTGGGGCTCCTGGTCCTGCACATGGGTTTGTGTTTGTATCTGAGGTGTGCTGGAGGGATAAGACATTGGGTCCTGCAGCCCAGTGAAGAAAACCAAAGTGCTTCATTCAAAACCAGTGAGAAGGATCAGGGGTCTGGTGATGACCTAAAGGAATAATGAGTGAGACAAGGTTACTTAACCTGAAGGAGAAGTGAAAGAGAACGAACACAAACCTTTAAGGACAAGCAGCTGCAGCAATATGGAAGGAAATACATGCGCTCCATATCTGAAACAGGACTAGCAGGTTTCGGAGCAGATGGCACCAAGGACATTCAGGACAGTTTATGTTTGGAACTGTGGATGCTCTGTCAGAGGTTGCCTGAGGGTTGACAGTGATAGGCAAGGCTGGAGTTGGGAATGGCTGCCCCAAACATGACCACCTGAAGCCTGTAGGTATTCAGAAGCTGGCTCATATCATTACCTCTGGTGACAGGAGTGTCCCCCATGGAGACAGCTTGGGGGTGGTAACAATTTTCATAACTCAATATTAATGTGCTAATTGCGGTCATGTGCACGTCCACGAGTAAAGGCTCGCATTCATCTTGGGCTGTCAGGGGGCCTGGTGCTTTCCCCGTCTTTCCAGAGAATTAGTTTATGCTTTAGAAAGGATGGGAAACACCCTGGGATTTCCTCCACAAACCTGCCTGTGCAGATGGTCCTCTCCCTGCCCTCGCAGTGAATCCCAGAGCTACTGGAAGCAGGACGAGATTCTTGGCTCTGCCTCCTCCAGCTGCTTCACTGCACAAAAACCACCTGGAAAGTGGCCACGAAGATAGGCCTGTGCAGAAACCATGCAGGAGTACACCCGGGGAGGCAGGTGTGTGGAGACTTGAAGGAGAACAAGCGAGGAGCCAGGCTGCCCCACTGCTAGCAAAGCGCGGTGACACAGGGATTATGCCGAGACCTTCATACACCGAGCCTTGAGCTGAAGGTGAGGCGAGATGTGGCCTCCTCATCCCCCCTCAGATGGGAGCAGAGTGGCAGCAGTGGTAGCTCTGAGGTCTTCTCAGTCGATGGGAACATTCCTTTGCAAAAAGACATTGAGAGCGCACCTCTCCCAGGGGCGCTGGCCAATCCACACCTGCCCCACAGCAGTTGATGCTCTTGGGTCCATGCTTCAGTAGATCAATAGAAACCAGAGCCATAGGCTGGTTTGCCTGCTCTGACAAGGTCCTTCCCTTACAAAATTAACTCTTTAGTCCATGCTCTTCCAGCCTTGGAGCTTTCCAGCTGGAATATGCTACCAGTCTCTGGAAAACTGGAAAGTTGCCTGTCCTTCCAGATGTCCTTTTGAGTTGCCTGAATGCCGCTTACCTCCAAGTGCCCTGAATGGAGCTCCATCTGCCAGGAAGCATCCATCCCAGCTGGCAATGTGGCTAAGCTTGTGCTCCCACAACTTAACACCACATCCCACCGTTGCACATGTATCCCTCTTCAAATGCTCTCTGCAGCACAAGCAGGATTGTCAGACCTCTTACTCTCCTGGCTGAACATGCTGCAGCTGCAGCAGCTCTTACTAGCCAAGGAATCCCACACCAAATTCCGCAGGGAAAGGCTCCAAGTACAACCACAACCTGAGCCTGCCTCACCCCAAAATGTGGAGGGCAAAATGCCTGGATGCATCCTTTTGGCCGCAGACCCTGCACCCACATCAGCTAGCTGGAGTGGCCCATGATCCTGTGGAGCATCCAGCGCTGCCCACAGCCTGCCTGCACCAGTGTAGTGAATCAGGGCTGCCCATCAGCACGTTGTCCCAGTGTTGTCCATGGCTGGGCTCCATCCAACTCCGGCTGGCTGGAGTGAGCCTGGCAGGATGGCCTTGCTCTGCACATGCCACATTTCCTGGCTGGATGGACTCTACCCAATGGCCACCCCTACTGGTCCCTCCTTCTCTTTCCACCTCAAGCTGCAATAGCAGCACCTCGTGTGGTCCAGGGCAAGCACTGCCTAGCCTGGCTTGTGAGCACACATCAAAACATCACCAAAAAAGCCATATTGCCTCAGGATGGCAGGTCTGCAGGTGGCTTGGGACACTTCAGGAATCCCCAGAGAGACCTTATGTCTACCTGTGCAGAACAGAAATAGCTTTGAAACAAAGGGAATGGTGTGGTATATCCAAGAGACGCTCCCATGGGGAGGGAAGAGAAACGTGCAGAGGTTGGAATGTCTTTAATCCCCATGCACAAGCTCCAGGCACAGTTGCCTCAAGCAATAACAGCCCTTTGCTGTGCTGGCTGAGTCACTTCAGCCTCCCAAGATGGGGACATTTTATCATGCACAGGCCTGTATTTCTGAGGGCTGTTAGTCTGCTAAGACTGTCTTGTGCAAGGATCCTGGTGTGATGGGACCCGATCCCAGCATTTTTCTGGTGGTTCAGGCATGGTCTCTGCCAACAAACAATCCTCCTGCTTCTGAAAATAAAACATGACCTCTGAGGAGCTGTGATTTATGCTGGTTCCAGTCAGGCTACTGCGGGTAGCAGGTTGTGCGTCCATGTCTGCAAGTGTCTGCAAGCTCCAGTATGGTCACCTCAACAGTGCCAACCAAAGGTGACAGTGCACTATCCAGACCTGCTTTTAGCACTTGCTGGCCTGAGTGGTCCTTGCTAGCCATATTCATAGAATCATAGAACAGTTAGGGTTGGAAAGGACCTTAAGATCATCCAGTTCCAACCCCCTGCCATGGGCAGGGA
>WYDI02029760.1:0-13653 GCA_009867235.2 Psittacus erithacus
CCTCAACATAAAAAGGACATGGAACTGTTGGAACAAGTCCAGAGGAGGGCCACGAGGATGATCAGGGGACTGGAGCAACTCCCATATGAAGACAGGCCGAGCAAGTTGGGGCTGTTCAGCCTGGAGAAGAGAAGGCTGCATAAAGACCTCATAGCAGCCTTCCAGTATGTGAAAGAGGCTTAAAAGGATGCTGGGAAGGGACTATTTGTTAGGGACTGCAGTGATAGGACAAGGGGTAATGGGTTAAAATTTGAACAGGGGAAGTTTAGATTGGATATGAGGAGGAAGTTCCTTACTCTGAGGGTGGTGAGGCACTGGAATGGGTTGCCCAGGGAAGTTGTGAACACTTCATCTGTGGCGGTATTCAAGGCCAGGTTGGACAGAGCCTTGGGTGACGTGGTTTAGTGTGAGGTGTCCCTCCCCATGGCGGGGGGGTTTGAACTAGATGATCTTAAGGTCCTTTCCAACGCTAACTATTCTATGATTCTATGATTCTATGTTCAACAAGGTCAAGTATGACATCTTGCCTATGGGTCAGGGCAAACCCAATCACAGGTACAGGCTGGGTAGAGAATAGGTTGAAAGCAGCCTTGAAAGAAGGATTTTAGGGTGTTCGCTGACAAGAAGCTCAACATGAGCAGGCGGTGTGTGCTTGCAACCCAGAAAGACAATCATATGCTGGGCTGCATCAAGAGGAATGTGGCCAGTAGGTCAAGGGAGGTGATCCTTCCCCTCTACTCTGCTCTTGTGAGACCCCACCTGGAACCCTGTGTCCAACTCTGGGGCCCTCAACACAAGAGGGATGTCAACCTGCTCAAGCAAGTCCAGAGGAGGGCCACAAAGGTGATCAGTGAGATGGAGTACCTTTCCTATGGAGACAGGATGAGACAGTTGGGCTTGTTCAGTCTGTAGAAGGCTCAGGGAAGACCTGCTATAAGCAGTCTTTCAATATCTAAAGGGAGTACAAGAAATCTGGAGAGGGACATTTTACAAGGGCATGTAGTGACAGGACAAGGAGGAATGGCTTTAAGCTGACAGAAAGATTTAGATTTGACATTAGGAAAAACCCTTCACTATGAGGGTGATGAGACACTGGAACAGGTTGCCCAGACAAGCTACTGCTGCTCCATCCCTGGAAGTGCTCAAGGCCAGGTTGGACGGGGCTTTGACCAACCTGGTGCAAGTGGAGATTTGAAACTAGATGATCTTTAAGGTCCCTTCCAACCCAAATCATTCTGTGAGTCTATGATTCTATTATTCCATTCATGCTAAGGTCAAAAAAGTACAAATCTTGTCAAGTTTTATGAATGAGACAAGTCTCTATGAGTAGCTAGAAGACTTGGCTTCAGTGGGAATGCTCATTTTCATTATTGTTACTGACTGTCAAGTTAACCCTCAAGGAGTTTGAATTGCATGTATTTCAAAGCACGTGTTCTACCTTGAAGCCAAGGCTAATAGAGAAACAGCTGTTCTGTGAAGATGACTACGTATCTCATCAGTGGTGCACAAAAAATTATTACCAGCATGCCTTATTTGTCATAAGCACATGTACTGCAGGTGTAGAGGAACCTGTTTTCATCTCCGCCTGGCATTTTTCACTCTCTTCATTGCCACTTAAATTAACATGGGTGCCTTTTCAAGCCACTGGAATAAATGATCAGAGCAAAATACAATCTTCTTCAAAATTCCAGAATATTGGGCAAAATTCAATTCCCCAAACCCTCCATGCACTATTTTTAGTGTTTGGGAGGAGGGGGGTGGGTTAATATTTGCCTCTCTAGTAGTGATTTACAGTCTAATTATATGCTCTTCACAGATATTCTAAGTTGCCTGCTTCTAAAATAGATTTCTTTATTGTTTTCTGGTTGCTCTTCTGTTTCCTTCCTTTGTCCTTACTGTACTTCTAATTCGATTCCAGGACTTGAATGTCATCAACATGCTGTTTATTCCTTTTTTCCTGATCATTAACAGAGACACTGAGAAAGACTTAATCTAAGGTGAGGCGCTGCTTCCTAACAGTTCTTTCATCTTTAACAGTGCACTTTGTTTATGATCTTCTACCCAGCTTTTAATCAATATAACAATGTTTCTGTGTATCAAGAGTGATTTGAATTCATTTTCCAGGTAGGATTTTATTATTCACTTCATCAAGTGCTTTACTAAAGTGTTTCACATGTAGTGCTTTATTTCATCTAGTGATTTCGTAATTCTGTTCTAAAAAGCAATCAAGTTATCAGAGTAAAATATTGCCTACTTCCTTGATGGGTGTAAAATGCTTTTTAATATAGCAAAAATGCTACATAGCAAGACTAGTTGTGCCTGCCTTCAGCAAGTTGTGAAGATGGCTCACTGGCAGACATAAAAAATAAAATGAGAAAGAAAAAAGAGGCAGAAAGAAACAATTAATATACCAAAGTGAGTAAGTGCATTTTGAGCTATGAGAAAAGAATATTTATGCAAATACCTACTTCTGACAGTAGCCAAAAAGAGGAAAAAAGATCAATTATATTCACCAAATATATCTCCTTTCCTCCACCTGCTCCCTCCCTGACTTCATGTTTGAGGTAACAGGCAGTTCAGTGAGCTCCCATATGAGAGATTGACACACATTACTCTTATGAATTTGACAAACTTCTGCGGCATTAGATTTCACAGTAAATTAGTTTGGTATTGTGCAAGTGCAGGTACTGGATATTGCTTGTAACAGTACTTCTTCCAGAACTTGATAGCTTCATTCATGTTTCTACATTGTATATTGAATAAGTGAACAGATTTTCACAGAGGGCCTTCTCTGTGTAATTCATGGTTTATGCCCATGCACCATACCTCAGTTCAGTTATTGTTTTGCCAGGACGTAAGTTCACCAGTTTTTATTCTGTAATTGTAAGGAAGCTTACATTCCATAGCTCTGTTCCCCTCTATCTCATGTAGTTCTTCTTCAGCTGGAATTGGCAGCCGCACACACAATTCAAGACACAGGGGGACCATGGGTTTAAATAGTCCCTATAGAGATGTTTCCTATTGAATTCTCTGTGTAATTCTAACATTCATTTTGCCTGTTTGACAGCTGTGAGTTCAGCTCATGTTTTTGCAGTCTGTGGACTAATAAATTTATCCACAAAAAAATACAAGATACCTTAGAATACCTCTTGAGTAATAATAGCTTATCTGAAAGACATCATTTTGTCACTCTACAGAGGTTTATTTTTCCATGTGTGAATCATTTACACTTATAGACAGTGAACTCCATCTTTCATTTTGGTTTGAGACAGATCTCTTTCTTTCTTTACCATAAACCAAAGACTATCCCTTCAGATCCTCTGCAGTGATTACTAATACAAGGAATTTAACTTTTCCTCTACAGCATTCACTTCAGTAAGTGTGGAAGGTAAAGTGAAGAAAATCCTCATGGCCAATACAGTAAGCAAGAACCAAGGAGATATAGTAAGGAAATGGTAAAGGAAAAAGAGATGGGAAATGGTAAAATGAGAAGGAATTAAAAATTGTGGAAAAAGGACCCATGCAATCTGAAACTGGCCAGACTACTTGAATGAAAATCACAATCATCTGTTGATGGGAAACCCATATTCTGCACTTAGTTCAGATCCTTTGCCCTAGACAGCCACAATGGAAATCTGGCATATCCATTTGATTTCCAGGTCTTGAATGAATAAGGTATTTTGCTAGTGGATATCAGTTGCAAATACTCATCAATTTCCCATGTTTTATACCTTCCTGATGATGAAAGCATCCTTGCTTTCTGGTTAAAAATCTACTTTCTGAAGTAAGTGATATTTTCTCTCCTGTTTGTACAGCAAGAGAATGTCTGGAGGTGGAGAGTTTCTCATGCAGATAGAGTCAAGTGTGCTGAGTCAGTGTCCTTCGGTGTGTGATATACTTTCTGCAAAAGGTTAGAGAAAGCTTTAGTCTCTCTTCTGTACCCCAAGTACAGAATTAAAATATCTTTCCATCTTATTAAAATGCTTCTGATCACATTTTTGAATTTGAAATAGGTCTTTTAAATAAGCTGAATTTAGTCAGTTTAAAATACATTGTACATAGAATTAGTTATGGTGTTAGGCCTCTTTTTCCTTGTTTCATCAATGGCTAAACTGCTTATATAAAGTTCAATCTAAATATGACATCATTTTGTTCTGAATATGCCTTTTTAGAGTGTTTACTTGGCATTTGCTAGATGAGCCCTCTAAATAATCTAATTCTAGGAAAAACTTCATCAAAAGGTCATTATCTAATGCTGAAAAAGTTACTATGATTTCCTCTAAAATTATCTCCATTTTCCTTTTCACACTGCTGGTATAATGCCCCAGATCTGCTTTATGCCCTTTGGGAGGTATCCAAATGCTGAAGGGGATATTTATCAGCAAACACAAACTGGAGAAAGAGATGACTCTTGGACCAAGTGGGTTTGAATGTCTGAGGCAACTCCAGCGCGGCACAGAGAGACATTTGCTCCTGAGGCATTACTGATGCATAGGAATGGTTGCAGCCATTCAGGGGACAGAAAAATGTGCAGTCAGTGACCCTCAGCCATTCATTTCCTACTTACACAACTCTGACTTCTCTGTTTTGCATAGAGGAAACATCAATTTTTCCCAATAGACATACAGCTAATTCTTTATACCATTATCAGAAGGATTCCTTGTATGATACTCCTGATATAATACTGTAATATGCCTTCTCTCTTCCTAACCCTATGCTCCTGGTGCTACTTCCATGGATTTTTCCAGAATGTTAGAACCATGCAACAAGACAGATCTATCTTTCAAAGGGCCTATTAAATAAACAGCCCGATGTCAGGCAAAGTGAAACACAAAAGAATGGGCTTCATATTAGTAGAAGATAATGTTTTGGGGTTTTTTTCTCCATAATAGGTGTTATCCTAAACCAAATTTAACTAGTCCTATAACTCTTCCTCATTTTCCAGCATCCTTGGGTATTCTGTGTATTTCACCTAACTATTTCCCTTTTTCTCTACCACTTAATGAAGAATTATTGAAGTTGCCCTTTGAAATATACATAGAGATCAGACTGTTATCACAAGGTCAGCCCAATTTTATTTTCAAAAGCCAAAATAAAACCCTCAGCCCAACAAAAAAGATTATGTTAGTTCAGCAGTCTCATGTTATGCATAGATTCTGCTGTGGTAATTTGAAGTAAGCTTTTGTTTGCATGCTGTATTTTTAAGTACACGTTGATTTTCAAAACCTATAGAGAGAAAGATAAAAGTTATGACTGTCAAACAGTAGACAATCTCATCTGAACATGGCTTGATAATTTAGTACATTTATGATGACCTTCCTAAGTAAGTGATTTCTATCTTTCTTAATAGATCTTAATTTTGCAAAAATCTACTGTAAAATATAGGCTTTTAAGTCTCCAAGAAGCATTCTGAAAAAAAATCCTTTAATGTTCTCAGGAATTAATACTGGTTTTCCTCAAATATAATAGATAAAGTAATTTTAGTTTATTATTTATCCCTCTAAAGTACAAATATTGTGTTCATCTCATCTGTGTCAGATCATATCCTCTTCATTCAGAATGTGTAATCTGTTTTACTTGGCCCTTGTTTCTAAAATGAAAAGCACAGCATAATCTCATCTGAATTAACATCAGTAATTCCCAATGCTTCATCATTTTTTGCATGGATATGAATCCTTGCAATGTCAGTGATCTCAACTAGAGTATTTCAGCTTTTTTTTGGGTTAAGATTACAATGACACATGCAGTAGAGAACATAGAACCAGCTAAGGTGAAAGTACACAATATGTACACAGTATCATCACAGCAGCTGTGAATCATATGTACAGAAAGCAGGTCAGCTGGACTGACACCTCCAATATTAATGTTGCATGGAAATGCGCATCCTGTATATTATCTTTCCATTTGGCCTGCATTAATGTAAATACATTACATGAGTCCAAAATTCTTAATTCATTACAGGACACTCAGGTTTTGCATTTCTTTGTTTTGCCAATTTACTAAGGAAAAAGTTTTGTGTTTTCCAAAAAGACTAGGACAAGAAGTATCTGTTTGAATTAATTCCATTTGCAGCGGAAATGGATTCCATTTGCACTACTTGAGATAGAAGTAAAAGTTCAATAGGACATTTAGGGAAGAAAAAAAAAAAAGTAATTTGAAATATTACTAGTGAAGCTTTTGTCTTGATGAACTCATTTTCCAGCATGAAAGAGTATTTCATTAACACCTTGTCTGGAGGGCAAAATTTAATGCTGACCAGATTAACAGGAGCTAACCACATGCATCCAGGCAATCAAACAATATGGACTTGTCAGGAATAAATTGTTTCAAAACAATTAAATATCCTTCTCTGGCAGGTCAGAGACATCAGGAACTGAAAGCAAGTGGTAGATGCCATGCAGCTTGATTTAAGGAAAGCTTCATACATGACATTTATGAAGTTAAACACAGCGTACATTGAACTACTGTTGCTAGCTGAAAAGCCATTCTCGTAGCTAGTAATGGTTTACTGGCAAATTGAGATATGTATTGACTGGGATTCTGCAGAGATCTAGCCAAGGTCTGGTGCTGTTAAAATTTCTGTTAGTAATCTGGTTGATGGAACAGAGTATGCTCTTATTGAATTTGCAGATGACAGGAAGAACTGCAAGTATATTGGAAGATAGGAATGAGTTCAAAATTATTTTGACAAGTAGAAGTATGATCTGGAAAAAAGAGGTTACCACTCAATGAAAGTAACAGCACTTAGGAAGGAATCATGAGGACAATACAGTATGAGGAACAAAACAGGGATAACAGGTGAACAGTCTGAGTTTTTATATCTTATCGTAGTCTGAATTTGAGCCAACAATGACTTGATGCTGGAAATGCAAATGCAGTAAAATACATAGTGTTATATAACATATATTATGTGTCCCTGGGAAACATAAGGAGGAGTTCATGCTGCCAAACACATGAAGTAATACTTTTCTCTCTCTGCTCAGCATTTTTAAGTCCTCAGATAGACTACTTCTTCAGTTCAGGCACAGCATTGCAGATAAGAGAGTATATCAATTAGAAAGTAGTTTGAATGTTCTGTCTGGAAAACGAGGAAAACTTTTTGAAAAATGTAAATGAGAAACAATGGGGAGGAGCATGAATTCTTTTCTCAAGGATACAAACATGTTGCTGCAAAGAAAAGGTAGTCTCTTCTCTCTATCCATAGTATATGACAAGGGAATATGATGAGGAGAGATCTATATCAAAAAAGATTCTGTTTAGACATTGCACAAAGCTTCATGGCAAGTGTGCTAAAGCACTGGAAGAGTCTGCTTAGGGGAAGTTACAAACATTAACGGTGTAATTAAGAACATTTTTTATTATGGGGGTATGGAGATGGTCTGAAGGACTTCCCAGGATTTCCTCCCTTTATCATATTCCTGTAAAAATACCTGTAAGTCCAGCTTTTGAATAACAGCAAGGAACACTAACCAAATAAAGGGTTCTTTTTCCTGATGGCATTTAGAAGAAGGAGTTGGGATTTTTTATGTGTAAATTATTTCTTTTTCTGTTTACTGCATTTTTTTCCCCTCATTTGTCTTCTTGCTTTCACATTTTCTTTCCTCATCCCATTTATCTCTTCATCTTTGTTTCTAGAAACCTGATTTCTTTTGAGAGGAGAAAAACTCTTGAAATCGATCACCTGTTCTCAAGACTCATACATGTATGCATGTGTATTTAATAAATGAAGTGTATTCATTTATTACATGAATATTTTTTAGATGAATACTGGACCATTTGATTATTGGGGCATATAAAGCATTCAAGATTTGACATCAGACATTTTCTAAAGTTTGACGGTTTTGCATAGAAAAATGCATTTTTTTATTTCTTTTTCCAATTGAAATGTTGACTGGACTAGGGGAAAAAAGTACAAAACCAAAAAAAACAACAAACAATGAACCCAAAAAGAAACAATTTTTGAACCTTCCTGTTTGCCCTCGGCCGCAATGAGTAAATTAAAACACATGCATAGGATGTTTTACCTCCCCAGCTCATCCACCAAAATTCAAAAGTTTGGCTTACCTTCATAGTCTGGCAATTGTCTTTGCAATGTGATTTGTTCTTAATGTTGAGACTGAGTGGGCTAGGTTACCATAAGCATATGTCATCTGAAACTTTTTGGAAGAAAACAAGATTATTGTTTTCTCTTAACTGTCAACTTAGAAGTTTAGAAAAGAATTGAGTGCAATTCATCGCAGTTGTCTCAGATAGACAGACTCTGAGAAAAGCTGAACTCTTGCTTATAGTCACTGAAAGCACTTTCTGTAGAAACAGAAGGCAGGTTATGATTCTCATTAAGAAACAGCAACAGTGACTTCTACATGGTTTTTTTGAGATAATTAGTGCAATAATAATTTCTACCTTTTTCAATTAAGAGTTATGATTGTGCTCAAAAGTTATAACAGAATTTGGCTGAAGCAGCTTTTTGAGTCTGAAGTTTGTCAATGTCCAAGTAAAGTACTGCTGTCCCATGAGAGATTCAGCGTGACAGTCAGAAGTCACAGTTCATCACAGGCACATATCCCACTGATGTCATCTGCTGGGCAGCAGGAGCCTATCCCAGCATTAGGACTTCCTCAGGGACAGAAAAAGAGCCAACTACAACACTTTTGCTGTCAGCAATCCAAGCATTATTTTACTCTTCCATCTGTTTCTCTCTCTAGTCTAATATTTCTGTTCCATATATAGAGAAAGGCCTTCCATTCTCTGCTATTTCATTATGTAGCGCTGCACAGAAAAGATGTTAAAAATGCTGTTCTTCGTTATATATTTCTCTTTAAGCATTCAACGAGGAGGTGCTAAACTAAGAGAAAGCAAGGGTGTCTCTTTTTTTTTTCTTTCTTCTTTGAAATAGACAAAGAAATACACTCTTTTTATCAAGTAAAAAAACCTGTTCCATATAAAATAAATGTATACAAATAACAAAGTCAACTCAATTCGCAATCTGAATTTTTCTGAAATTCCTGGAGGAGGAATTAAAAAAGAACATTCATTCTCATTTCTTTTTTGGCTTGTATTTTCCAGCTCATTGGCCCACTAAATGTGAAGCCCTTAAGCCAAACTTGGGGTAAGTTTACATACAGTTCTCATTAAATTTTCATAATGTATCTCTAAGAATAAATCATAATGTTTTCAGTATCACAGTGCAGGATCTAGGCCCCATAATCCTGTGAAGGTCAATGAAAGGCATTGACTTTGCAAGTCTTGACAGATTCTTCTATAAACTTGTTACAAAAAAACCTAACATTTTGAATAGCACTTTGTTGCTTCAAGAGGACTTTCAAATATTGAGGTGGTTGTGGGTTGGCCTTGGCCAGCAACCAGACACTCACCCAACAGCTCACTCACTCTGCCTCTTGTACAGGGCAGGGTGAGAACAGAGGATGAAACAGCCCACAGATGGACATACAGACAAGGAGATCAACTTTCTACCATCTTATCAACTACTATCATGAGCAAAACAGGCTCAGTTTGAGAAAGATTAGTTTAATTTAATTTATTGCCATATTAGATGAATTTGGAAAGTGAGAAGCAAAGACAAAAATAAACCCAACACCTTACTTCTGCCCTCCTTTTTCCCAGTCTCAGCTTCACTCCACTCCAAACTCATTTACTTCCTCCCTCCAGTAGCGCAGGTGGATGGAGAGTGGGGTTTGTGTTAACTTCTTAGCAGATTCTCTCTGCTATTCCTTCCTCCTTACACTTCTCCCCTGCTCCAAGGTAGTGTCTTTCTATGGGTTGTAGTCCCATGGGATGCAATCCAGTGGATTGCAGTCCTTCACAAACCTCTTCAAAGTAGGCCATTCCCACCGACAGCAGTTCCTTTCAGGAAATATCCTCCTGCTCCCCTATGGACTCTCCACAGGCTGCAGTGGTTTTTCCAGTGGTTGAAGCACTTCCTTCCCCTCCTTATTCTCTGACCCTGGTGCTCTCAGGACTATTTCTCACTTTTTTCCTCACTCTTCTTGTGTAGTGTTTTCCCATCTCTTAAATATTTTTTCTCAGAGGTGCCACCCACTTGACTGATAGGCTCAGATGTGTGCCGCAAGAGTCTATTTAGAGTCTCAGGCAACAGCTATGTCCAGCACAACAGCACAAGATAGCCCCAGCCTCCCCTCACATAGGCCACCCTACAGACCCTTGCAGTCAACACTGGGACACGAACACTCAATTCACTTTCAGTAGTGAGCAAAAGAAGGAAGAGTACTACCCTAGTTTTCCTTCTAATACAAACGTTGTCAGCAGAGCAATAGCATGTCACCTCTTTTCTTCAATAACCCCCTCTTCTCATCTTACAAGATTTGTAGTGGTACAGGGGCAATAAATTAGCTTTTTCACTACTTTTCACAGCTAGCAGAGGCTATAGGTAGAGATGATATTTGCTGGGGGAGGAAGCAGGGGAACCAATTCTCAGCTTGCTACATGACACAGCATGGTTTTCGTAGGCTTATTAGATGTTTCTTCATTTGTAAAGCCTGTATTTGTTCATCTCCAGGCACTCACTCAGTTTCAGTAGCATGTCCGTTTTCTCCACAACAGCTGTTGAACTGAAAAACTGTTCTGAAAAATATGTGCTTGCCTGCTATTAACTTCATTGGCACAGCCAACATTTCCTAGAAACGTGAAGCATCTTCTGGGTTTTCAGAGTTATTTCAGGGTTATTCTCAGCGCAGCATCTGAAGCTCTTTAGGGAAACATCCACATTCAGAGCTCAGCTGTGTAGCAATCCTGCTTACTTATCCATTTTTGCTCCTCTGGTACCTCATTAGTACCAATCCCGTTTGTCTGTTTTTTTCGTCATCCTATCATGTGTTAGGGATGGAGAAAGGATTTTTTTCTGGATTTTGTATTTTTTGTCTTTATCATAGGGACTCATTGCTGTTTAGTGTTCTGATTTCTTTTCCCTCTCTTATATTCTGCTTCCAGCAGGAAGCCTCAGAAAACATAGCCTCTTTGATGAACTTGATTCAATAAATGTCATCAAATGGTTAATAAACTGTATCTCTTAAAATATCATTTAACTGCATTTGACTAGTCCAAACTGATTTTATGCATTAGTAACAGTAGCTCATTCCAGTTATGCTGGAAAAGAGGTGCTAAGGAAAAGAGGAACATTGTTTTATTTGGTTCTACTAGCTTTTCTATGTTGTCTTGGAAAATAATCTAAGAAATGATTAACTGTTGTTCTTCATATAATTATGCTTCTATGATAAGTCTTTATAATGCTTTGGCAGTACTATTTCTTGGGCTTATCCCCTGCTTAAGCTTGCACTGTTTAACTGTATTACCAATAGAAGTGCTTCATTGTATGCTAGCACTCTCTAACTTGGGAGGTGAACAAGGAACTTATGCAGTACAGCTAAGAAATCACTGTCTTATATTATAATCCAGCTCTGGGCAGCTGAAGGAATTCTTCAGCCATTCTGTTGTGTGATAAACTGAAGTCTTTATGTAATTTTTCTCAGAGCTAAAATGTGAGCCTGGCAGTCATCAGCAAATATTAAATGCATTCTATACTTACTTTGATGTAAACTAGGAGTAATATAGATAAAACCAGGTATAAATGAGAAGACAATAATTGAGATTTTTTTTATCATTTTGATTTAACTGATTTGGGGGAAGGAAGAAAAAAGGTTTTGCCCCCAAATATCTTTTAAATAATGCACTTTACTGAAGTGTACGCAGTAGTCTTGAAGGATCACACATCCAAATTCATGAACAAAGGACTAGAAACTCATCCTCTATATTCTTCCCAATGGAGGCTTAATAACCTTATTGGACAAGAACAATATAAAAAAGAAACAACTCAAATGTATTTGGAAGCAAACACAATGAAGGGAATGTCTCTCATTGTTATGAGAAGCTATGAAACCTATACTGAAAAGCTATATAATATTGTACTCAAATCATAGGAGGAAAGAAAATGTCAAAACAAAGTAAATTAGAAAAGAAACTAAACCCAGGAACCCAGAGGTACTCTGCAGACTTTTCCAGAACAGAGTAGCTAGAAAATGTTCTAATTCACAATTACTGTTCAACAGACAGAGAAAAAAAAAAAAAACCTTACATATTTATTTCTAAAACAAAAAGCCATTTTCAAATCAATGCTGAAGAACAAGTTTTGAGAAGTGCTTGACTCGATACACATCTTCAGACCGGTTATTGTTGTGTGCCTTAAAATACCATCAGTGCAACCATAATTACTAAATTTCAGGAAATAATGAAAGAATGATGCAATTTCTGGGAGAAACTTGATGCAACTAAACACAATCCAGAGAAGATCATGATGGCTGGGCCAAGCATTTAAAGATGTTGATTTTTCCAAAGCCTAAGTTGCTTAGAATCTCATTGTGGCCAGATGAGCCATCCATTAGAAACACCAAACAGGGAAAGGTTTGTGATCTGGAGGGACTTAAGTACACATACTGAAAAACTTTCAATCATTCCTTCAAAGCAAATTTAAAGTTATTTAGGTATGTTATTAATTTCCAGCTGTAATGTTTTCTATGCTGCAAGGGCAAACCACATTTTTTTCTTTGTGACTTTTATTTCAAATGAAGAAAATCTACAAGAAGTAAATATAAATTTCTGTTTGATAGAGAGTTGAAAAAGAGAGACAGGAAAAGCACTAGTGTTCTAATTGCTTTCTTTAAAGGATTCTTAAACTTCCCTTACGACAGACAGCAGTGGGAGCAGCACAGGTTCATTTACGTGAAAAGTCAAGTCTATTTATCCCCAGCAAAGGGACAGGGGGAGGATACAGAACCATCTAAACCAAACAGATGGGAGATGTACTAAATTGCCTATTTCCTGTGCTGTCTTATCGACCCATAAATGAACAAGTACTCTTTTTTACCATATCACATCTTTCCATCAGACCTTGCTCCTACAGATCTTTCCCTGCTGTTTTTTACCACTTTACAAGCAACCCTAGACCTCCCTGACTACATACTGCTGCGCTTTGCAACAATATCACCTAACACTATTAGCCTGGGACTTCTGCTATCCCATATTTGGGGTCATTCTCTCCTCCTGTGAGCAGCAAACGCATTTCACCATCAGCTGACAAAAGCGTCCTTCTTCAGAAGATGCTGCTAAGTGAATTATTAAAGGCTTTGTTAGCAATATAAAATGGCCTATATCCATTTTTATAAAAGCTTGTAATGCTACAAACTAGCTGTTCTTGTGTTTATCATTCGCCTTGCTTTAGGTGATTATACAAGTTCTGCTGTTACACTGTGATTGCAACTCTGTTATCCTGATTTTTTTTTGAATAATCTTAATTGGAAAAATACAACTTCTAGCAAAGCTAATGCATTATATTTCCAGTTGTGGACAGTACTGTTAAAGTAGCAGAAATGTGCTACAATGCTAGCATTAATGACAGTCTTCTGGTGTGCCTTCAGTTTGCTGTAAAGATAGATGCTGCAAAAGCTCACTGATGCACTAGCTACTTGCTATTTAAGTTAAATGGAAAAGCCCATTTTATGAGGTAAGTGCAGATACTGTGGGGAAACAGCTGTGGGAGTGTCACGGTTTAAGGCCTGCCACGCAGCTCACTCACTGCCCCCCCACCTCCTCCCTTGGCTCCCGGAGGGATGGGGAAGAGAA
>WYDI02029762.1:0-11284 GCA_009867235.2 Psittacus erithacus
TCCAGGCTGCCCCAGCCCAGCTCTCTCAGCCTGGCTCCAGAGCAGAGCTGCTCCAGCCCTCGCAGCATCTCCATCCAGCAGCTCCACGTCCCTCTTGTGCTGCTGCCCCAGAGCTGGACCAGGACTGCAGGGGGGGTCTCCCCAGAGTGCAGCAGAGGGGCAGGATCCCCTCGCTGAGCTGCTGCTCACACTCTGGGGGTGCAGTCGCTGCTACATTCCCCCTTGGAATTCACAGGGTCCCTTGGTGCCCAGAGGTAAGTGGGCAGCTGCAATCTGTGCACCAAGGACACCCAGGTGCTGTAACATTTGTCTGATTTTGCACCTTTCTTTAATCTCATACCAGCAAAGAATGTGCTTTTAGACTCGAGATCCCAGCTCCAGCTCCTGAGACTGGCAGAGGCGTTGTTACCATCAAATTCAAAGACATCTGCCCATGCTCACCACATGAGTTTGTTTTATTTTCTTCTAAACCCAGGAATCAGAGCAGTCAATGTTTCTCTGCGGAGCTGTAAATTGGAACTAAAGGGTAGATTGAAAAGGAGCCGCTTGTACTGTATAAACCAGTGACCTTCCCGAAGAACTTTAATGTTGGAAACATCCTAAATTTGTTTTGAATCAATTCAGTATCACCGCAGCACAAGGCAATCTCGAGATGTGAAAAAGGCTGCAAGGAGGAACAAGCTTGTCTCAGCCAGACTGGCAGTGTTGCGGGTTAGATTTTGATTACAGGACTGTAGATACCACTTCTGCTTAATGGGATTGATTAAAAGCTTCAAATGTCTTATCCTTTATGTGGGGTCACTTTTAGCTAAGGCTATGCTTTTTCCCCCCTCTTCACAGGTGCAGGTTCATCACTTCTGCTGATGCTAATGGAATCACACGTTCCTTTTGGCAACAGGGCCACTGAAAGTTACACAAATCCTTTTACCCTCAGCTTGGAAATGGCTTTGTCCAGGACTACAGACTGCATGTATCAGAAAGTGCCCTCATCTAAAGAGGCTCTTGTGGTATGTTGGAGAGAATCCTGTGCTGAGAGAGGCCCGTGGTGATTTAGGGTGAGTCATTTAGCCTTTGCACTGCAGGGGTTTTTACCTGTAAAGCTGAACAAACCCCTTTTTTTCCCTGCCCCTCTTTTCCTTTCAGCCATTTGTACTCTTCACCACAGGAGTCAGCTCTTTCAAGTGATTTGAATTGTACCTGATGCAAATCTGGGTCTTTCCAGCATCTCCACCCTCTAAGAACAAGCAGGACCTGCATTATTTAGAGTTTCACAGCACAGGCTAGTGCTCAGGCATGCTTTCTCAGGCATGACACCAGTATTGCACAGCGCCCTGAATGGAAGCTCTGCCAGTCATGCTAATGCCCAGACTAAACTTCCCAGTACCCAGACAGCAACAGGGGTTTCTGTAGGCCTGTACCAGTGGCTGCAAAATGCCATGATGTACATAAACCCTAGGCTTGCCCTGACACCAGTGAAATGAGCTGATGACCTGAGGTCACCAGGGCTGGTGCAGATGGACATTGTCCATGTCCCAGATGTCGGTTATCCCAGGCACTGGGGAGCCAGCACTGTCTGCAGACCCGGGTGATAACTGTAAGAGTGGCTGTGCTCCTGTAATTTCCCCCTGCAAAGACAACCTCATGTTTTCCACTTTACTTGCAGTAAACTGAAGCTGGTTTTCCTCCTCTGCCAGTTAACGTTTGGAGATCTTTGATTTCTGACCTTGCCCATACCTGGATGATTTGTTCTTCCCTTGTACTTCCTGACAGCTTCCTCTTTTTGGGTCTTCTGCCCTAGGCTTCATCATTCTCCCCTCGGGCATCTCAGTGCAGAGGTGATGGGGTAGGAATCACTGATGATTAAACAGATCAGTATGAACACTTCTCTCCTTGTTCTTACTCTAGGTACCCCGATAGCTATCACCCTCATGAGCCAGGCATCCTCCATTCCCAGTCAAGCCTGAACTCTGGATGATGGATCACCCCTCCAGGCAGCTAAACAAAGTCCTCCATTAGCTGCCAGAGCCATGGTGGTGGGAGAACTGTCAAACTGAGTACGTGGTACCTGAGGCTGCTCTACGGATCGACTTCACAAGCAGCAAGGCAAGGGATGCCCTCGTGCTTGGAGGATGCTCTCCAGGATGGCAGATGGGAGGGGGGGGATTTGATTAATAAAAGAAGCAATTCTCACTCCCCCGCTCTCCTCTCATTACTGGCATTTGAAAGCCAGGATTCACATTTCTTCTGAGCTCTGGTGCTGTGTACAGATGTGAAGCTGTGTGTCTCGGGAGTGCTTCTGCCAGCAGAATTCAGATGGGAGGAAATGGGCTGGCGACACCCAGCAGACAATAATCTATTGGAAAGTATCCTCTGCAGATGTGCTTCCTCTTCATCAGCACTTACTATTATCAATAAGATTCCTTCCCTTCTGCCCCACGCTAAAAACTGATATTTTATCTTTTTTCTTTCTTTTTTTCTCTTTTCCCAACAGGATGAAACGAATGAAAGAACAGAAAAAGTATTCTGGGTGGGACTGACTCCCATGCAGTGAAGATGAATGCAGAGGCTTCTGGGTCGCCCTAGTTCCACTGAAGCCTAGACACTAGGTTTGCTAGGAGACATGTCTGTCTCTTCTCCTTGCACTGGTTGCAGCTGATTCCTCTCCTTTGCATTTTGTAGCTGGTCTTCTACCACCACCCCTGTTCTCAGAGGGCTCAACCCAACCTGCTCAAGGTGGAGATGGTGGCAGAAAGTGCTGGTGAGCAGTTGGGAACGGCTGCTGCAGCCCCCCCAGGCCCCAACATGAAGGACACCCATAGGAGAAGACACCAATGTGGTGCTGAGCCCGTGCAGAGGAGCAGAACAGCACCCAGCCCTCTGCAGCCGCCTGCTCCACGCACACCAGGACAGGGGGTGCTGCAGCGACCCCAATAGACAGTAATGGTCCATCCTCACCAAAATGTAGGCATAGGTAGAAAGAGCCAGAGAGCAGAAGTAGGTTATAGCTTAATACAGGAGTTAGTAACTGTGGTGTTGTGGGTATTGAAATAGGTTATAGGTTAGTATAGGAGTAAGTTACTGTGTTGTTTTAGGTGTTGGAATAGCTGAGGTCCTGCAGCTTGAGACATTAATTCAGGAGCAATTCACAGTGCAAATCTTTGTAACCAGCTCTCCTTTAGTGTCTATGAGAAACCTTCACCCTGGTAGAGTTGTGAGGAGAATGATGGGCAGAAGGTGGGAAAGGCAGAGCTCTGCTGCCCACGGTGATGCTTGGACCATGACAGAGGTCCTCTGCAAACTTCCGCCTTTCCCACAGAAAATGAGGCAGGAAAACCTTTTGCTGGAGATGCTTGAAGTGAGAGGGGTAAAATAACCCCTTGGACTCTTTCATTTTAAGTGGGAGGAACATGAAACTTTGGGGGGAAAAAAGGAAAAACAAAACTAAAAGTGCAAATGGAAACATTTGGCTGTTCCGACGCATGGAAATAACGCTTTTTGTTTCTTTCAACCTCATCTGAGAATCTCGAGATTTAGTTTTAAAGCAAACCCCATTTTTCTGTGCTGATGTTTCTGCCTGGGGCCTTCTTCGCCACTGCCCTGCATTTGCTGTATGTTTGTCTGCAGAAACCCCTGGTTTTCCCGTTCCGTAATCCCAAAGAAACCAGAATGTTACAGTTATTTCAAGCCAGAATTGTTTTCTGATGGTTCTTTTTAGGAAGTGGGGGTTTTGTTTTATAGAAGAGTTCAAATATTTTCAGGGAAAAACAATGGCAAAAATTCTTTTTAATAGAGAAATCTTTTATATAAATGCTTCATTGAAGAAACATGTCTGGTGTGGTTTTATTTCACTGCATCTAATTTAATGGATTAAACCTTCTGAGCACTGTCTTTCATTTAAATGACCTTTTTTCTTTATTTGACTCAAGGAGGATTAGTGGAAAAAACTTCCAGATTCTTTTTTGAGGGAAAAACTGCAGGAAAAGGCTTCTTTTTGGAGCAGAAGGAGATTCTGAATGCTCTTCCCCACCCAGAGAATTCTGGAAAAGCTTTAAAAAGAACCCAAAACAAAGCAGGAAAAGAACCAGTCCCAGCCAGTTGTTTCTGTTTGAAATGGTTTCGTTTGGTTCTCCCCTGAGGCAATACCAAGCCTCTGACTGCCCAGACTACCAGGGCAGTCCTCATGTTTACAACAAATCAGCGCTATCTCTGACTTCTGGGAGCTGCAGGAATCTGGGAATGTCATGGGGAGATCCTGAAGGGGAGTGAAGGGATACACTGGCTCCAGCTCTGAGAAGCTGGAAGCCCTGGGGGTGCTGCCCAATTGCATCTCCTTGGGTACTGCATCCCATTGGACACCGCATCCCATTGGGTACCGCATCCCATTGGGTACCACATTCCCTTGGGTACCACATTCCCTTGGGTACCACATTCCTTTGGGTGCCATGCTGTGTGCTGGGGAGAGGTAGGGCTTTAAACAGGACCCTGCAGCTCTGGGTCCACAGCCCCAGCCTTTCTCTAGGGTTCTTACCTCTGGTCCATTCCACTGAGAGCTGCTCTGCACTTGACCTCTGGGCCATTGCTTGTTTCCCATGGGCCACCAGCATGAACCATGTGCGTGGGACCCCGTTTCAAGTGGCCAAATTACCCGAGACAGGAAAGCTGGATTTTCTTCTCCAGCCTGTCTTCATCCTCCTCTAAACCTCTTCACTCCTCTCCTCATCCACCTCAGCTTGGGGCACTTACTTAGGTATTTCTACCCAAGACCAAGCAGATGATCCCCAGCAAGCTGAGCTCTAGCCTCACCACCATGTAATCCCTAGATGTGAGCCAGACACAGCTGGGTGACCTGGAGGTGAATGAGTTTGAATGCAACCCACGGTGCCAAGGAGCTCTCTCCTTCCTATCGATATTTTCCTGCTTCTCATGCTGCTTGGGACGAAACAAAACAAACCAAAATGAGCCAAGCTGCTTGATTCTGCAATCTCCATAGATGTTGGAGGCAGACGGACGCAGAATAAAGATATCCTGTTCAGAGGAAATAAATAAGATGTTGATTGGCAAGCTAAATCCTCCACAGTGTCACTGCCTGTATGACTGGAATCCCAAATGAGCCAAACTGCAACATGCTCGATGCCATTTCTGCACTCCAAATGCATTTTTCAATCTATTTCCTTAAGCCGGCAGGACCACTGTCTCAAATTCCATGTCCCATTTCTCCACTTGGACAGAAACACTAAATACAAGCTCTCCTTAGCAACAGCACCTTTCATTTCATTTCTCAGATTTCTAAGCACATCAGAAGGGTTAGCATGTGTTAACAGGACCATTGTCACTAGATAATGGCCTGCTATTAGAGCATCTTCTCTTTTTTTTTGCCCTGTCTGATGCCTGTGGGTGATTTTCCTGTGATGTGAGAAACGATGTCTTGCAGTTCCTGGACATATTATGGGATGAGCCTTGTCACACAGCCCTGTCACTTCTGTGATCTCTCTTTTGAGAGCCAAAGAGGAAAAATGTCCCCCTGGGACATTGTGTGCGAGCATGACAAAACCAGGCCGCTGAAGAGGGAAGAGCTGATCCCAGGCTGAATAAACCCTGAGCCTAAAGACCAGCATCCCCAAGCAGAGAACTCGGCAATGGAAGTGGGAGGTCTGCCATGAAGTCACCCTCTGCCTTCAAACGAGAGCCTGTGTCCAAGGGATATAGAGCTACTTGCCCTTCCTTGAGAAACAGAGAGCATCAGCCTATATCGAGGTCAAAGTCAAAGGATGGGAACAGGAAAGGAGCTTATCCCTATGGAGAAAAGAGTCTGTCCAGCAAGAATCCAACCTCTTCCCTGGAGGTCTTTCTTGTGCTCTGCAGTGAGGGTGCAGACAGGGAGATGAGGAGCCCTCCTGAAGTCTGAGAGGAGAGAATCCATCCAGTCTGGGACCAAAAGCCTGCTGGCCCTGGTTTAGGTGAGGACACAGTGGCTGCAGAGGATGCTGGAATGCCATTTGTCTTGTGAGGACACGTTGCAGAGTGGTGGCAGCCACTGGGTAACACCAGGATCAGGCAGCAGTGTCCAAACTGCCGCCTCATAGGAACGGAGCCAGGAAGGGGTCTGGAGGAGGGATGTAGGACACAGTGGTTTGGATGGGAGGGCACCTCTGGAGGTCTCTGGGTCTCCACTTTGCTCAGAGCAGGACAAGCACAGAACAGGCCCAAGGCTGTGTCCAGTTGAGCTCTGAAGTGTCCCTCCCCTGACTCCTGCTGCTGAGTCTCTGAGGGCTGAAAACCTCACATCCATCCTTTACCCATGGCCGCTTCATGCTGTTTAGTTTCATTCTCTCCTTCCCCGGCACAGGCTCCATCTCCCCCTGGCCGTCCTTGTTTCCTACCTCCAAAACAGCTGTAGGGAATTCACACCACTTCTGTGCCTTCCTTTCCCTCCCCTGGAGCTAAGACAACCCTGATTGATGCCCCTGTAGCATAAAACGTGAGATGGGAGCCGCTGGTCTGGTTTGGTGCAGTGCTCTTTCAGCAAGGAGGCAGCATCTTTTCCTTCCTGCTCCCCTGAGAAGGCAACAAAGGTAAGAGTCCAATTGGCCTGATGGCACACAGAGGATGCAGGATACAACAGGGTGCATCAAACTGCAGCCAAGGAGTAAGTCCAACCTCGGCGCAACCTTCCTGTATCCCCGTGTTACCCAGAGCTGCTGTGGCTTCCTCCTCGGGTGCTGCGCACCCTGCAGAGGTGCTCGTTTGTTTATTTAGCTGCTCTTTGATGCAAAGGTTAACCAAATCAAACAGCACTGATGCGGTGCAAATGACAGAGGGATAAGTGGCGCTCTCTTTAATCACTGTCAGTGTCAAGGAGAACACTCGGGTAGCGGGGGCGCAGGTTTGGGTCGGTGAAGGGGGGATGCCAGCTTGTAATTCATGTTCGGATGGGGACATCTAGTGGCCGCGGGTGGATATTGCAAGGAGATGGAGCAACGGCATCAGCCTGAGCAGATAAATGTTGAGGTCAAAGTCTAAGGATTTACCAGCTCCGGTTATGGTCTGCACTCGCCTTTCCTTAAGGAAATAAAGCAGCTTAAATGACCTGGAAATATTAAGTGGGAGATTAGCAGCCAGGTAAAACAAGACAGAGGAGGTGGAAAGAGGCTCATGGGTGCTGAGCGTCCCTGCACGGAGTGGTAGTTCCCTGGAGACCAGGAAGAGATGGGCTTGGTTCTGGTTCAGCTCAGTTGCCACCAGCTCTCGCACCCCAGTGCAGCACTTGGAGGGCTCAGATGGTCCATTTTAAGCAGATTGAGTTTTGTTGGTTTAATGCCAGTCTTCCCCTTTCCTCCCCTTAACTCTGATTCTGGGGACCCTGAGACATGCAAACCCCCATCTTCCTGTCTCTACCTTCTCTCTCTCTCTGAGTTTTCTCACTCAGTTCAGTTATTACTAGAAGGAAATAGCGTGTGGGTTTGGGAAGTTTTCATCACTGTCTTACATGGTAAAACGATTGCACTTCAGTTCTGAATAGGCTTCCACTTCTGCTATTGCATCTCATTTCCCACCGTCTACCTTAACTTTTCTTTCCCCTTACACCTGCTGCTATCAAGATCTCCTTCATATACATTTGAAATGAATCCTTTATTTCCCAAAGCAGCCCTTGCTATCAGCTCTAGCGGCGATGCCAGTAATTGCTTCCTTCCTATTCCTGTTGGCTGGCGAGACACCGTGGCTAATTTGTGGGTACGCTGATATAAACCAGAAGTGTCAGGTGATTACATTGAAGTTGATGCATGAAAGGTCAGGAAGTGATTTCCCCCATGGAGGTGCTTTATTAATTGTATGCCTTTCTGATAGTGTAGCGAGAGTCCTTGAGGCTCCTGGATCCCTGACACATCATCCCAGTGCAACTACTGCCATACCCATTCGTGTTCCTTGCTGTCTGCAGGTATCCTGTATGCACTAATTCACCAGGAGCATGCCCATGCTGCCTGTTCACAGCCATGTAAGGTTGACCTGCGGTGCCAAAGACCCCATTTCCAGCTGATTGGTGGATGGATATGGGGAAGTTGCCCCTAACTCCTATACCTACTATACCAGGGGCTTCTTCCCTTGCCTTGCCTGCTTGCAAGGCAGTGGAAATGCCTTAGGCATCCCGAGGCAGGATGGAGAATCAAAGGTGTGTGAGTGGGAAGTAATGCACCTCATTGCTCAGCTGTAAAATTACCCCTATGTCTTGCCCTTCATGTGCCTCAGGTCAGCCCTGGAGCACAAGGACTCTTTCTCCCCATCCCAGAGCACCTTCTACCATGCCCCAAGCCCTTCATGATGCTGCCTGCTCTACATCATGAGGATTCACTTTCTCCATCCAGATAAGAGGGAAAGCAGTCTGATCCCCACCAAAGAACACAGCACCACCTGAGGGCAGATAAACTGTTGAGCATTTATGGCTATCTCTGGTCTCATTTACACAGGGTGTAACAGTGGCGATAGGCCATGGAGGAGTAAAACACCACAACAACTGTAAAACTTGCCAACCACTTCCTGCCGTGATGGGTGATTAAAAGATAAATAAATCCCAATGATTATCTGAAGTATAAAACCACTTACAATTTACTGCCAGAGCTCTGATCCTAAGCAAGTTCGTCACTAAAGACATCACACGGGGTAGTGCACTCTGCCTTGGTGAAGCCTCTTCCCAAGCTGAACATAAAATGGCAAATAATAATATGCACACCATAAATCTACCAGCACCTTAAACCTGTCTGTTCACTGAATTACCTGAGAGAGAGGGAGCTTTTCGCAAGGAGCACTAAATTCATAAAGCCCAAGACAGGTTTTGCTGCCTGATGTTGCTTGGAGAAAGATCATAATAATAACTGGTCTGCTACCTACCCATTCATTAGCAGCAATTACGCCGTATTAGTAGTACAAATTGCTATTGAAAGCTGTTACCAAGCTAGAAGCCCTCAGTTTAATTGAAAGCACTTTTTTATTTGATTACTAATGGCCCTGTGTTATAATATCAATGACCTGCATGAGGAAATTGCTTCCCCAAAGGGATCTGCTGGAAGATGGAGCTTTCCTCCTGCCCTTAGGAGCAGTGGAGGTTTCCATCTCCCCATGGAAGCCTCTCAGCATCCAAGGGGAGGTAAGGAAAAAGTGGTCAAGGTTTTTCTCCATTCCCAAAGGACAGCATTTTGCCAGAGGATCCAAAGGAACTTGGGAATTGGTGGTAAAGGAGAAAAGGGCTGGTGATGTGTAGGGTGCCGCAGCAAAGAGAGGGTGAAGTTCCATGTCTATAGAAGGACCATTTTAAAACCTCCAGGAAGGAGGCTTTCACTGTAAGCCCATCACTCCATAACTGGGGATATATGAGTGTTCTGGGGGGGTTTCATTGTGTGCAGCAGCTTTTGTTTCCAAGATAAGGATGTAATTAGGTGAAAGGAAATGCAGAGAGGGGCTCATCACAGGCTTCCATCTTACTGCCGTTGGCGATCCATTAATGAAGCCTAATTACAACTTCAAAAGCCTGTGTTCTAGCCCAGTGACTAATTGACTTTGGAGATGCAAGAGCTCTGTTGTTGTTTTAAGCCAGGAGAAGGGAGGAAAATGAATTGTTAATTGGTTTAGTTCTGCTTTATCTGCAACACAAAACAAAATATTAGTTACAGCAGCAGTTCTCTGCCTGATGATAGATCTCGGCCCTCCTCCTATTGCAGAGCACTGGAAAGGCAGTCTTCTGTTTGTACCTGCAACAGCCCTATATTGTGTGCCTCATGGAGGGTTCTACTGTGTGAAGTAGGCCTGGAGAAGGCAGAAGATTTGCTTGGATTGAGGTTTCAATGGGTAAGGACCATAGTGTAGAGAAACACAGACTGCTGCTTGACTGATTGGATGGGATGGATGGATGGATGGATGGATGGATGGATGGATGGATGGATGGATGGACAGGAGAGCTAGCTAGGGAAATACAGATACAATGGTATGATCTCCATAAAAACTGAAAAGAAGAGCTGCTATGTCTGCATGCAGGGCCATTTCTGTGGCAGTATTGCTCTGAAACAAGTAACTTGGTGATTTAGACACCGTGTTTCCTCGGTCCTTCCTCAGAGCAGCTTGCTGAGGTTTGAAGGGCTTGGTGTATCAGCCCTTCACATCCCAGTTTGAGTCACGAAGCCCCTAGGCATAGTCCTACCTGGATAAGCCTCCCTAGAATGGGCTGAGGATTGCTTTGCTCCTCAAAGAAATGAACAGCACTGAGTTTTGTGGGAATTGTTGGGTTAAAGTGGCAATGGGCAAGGGCAGGCTGAATAGATCCAGTTTCCTTGTGGAGATGAAAACTGGCCCTCGCTTTAGATGAATCTATCTCATTACCAGAAAAAGCCAGGTAAATGGCTTAACCTGCAGAATGACAATAGCAATCTCTTATCGTGTAGATATTTCCGTGGGTGCCATGACAGGGATTAAAATCCAATCCATCTCTTAGCTCCCGAGACTATTAAATTTTACTTTCAAGACATTTAAAGAATAAATAGGCAGGTGAGAAAATGAGCTCCAGGAGCTCGTTTCCATCATTGCCAAACTGATCAGAGCTGGGAAAAAACCCCCAGAAAAATCAGGCTGTCATCATTGTATCAGATGGAATGAGTTGCCTCCATCAGCTGTTAAATTGAAGAGCCATAGGAAAAAATGGGAAATGAGAAAGCCAAAGTGAAGAATAAGCCCAGAAATATGTCAGGGAACCTGGATATTGTATTCCATGAGGACCAGATGAGTACCAAGCCGTATGAACATGGCAGAAACAGCAACTTTACTGGCCATAAAGTTCTGTTGTCACCATTTCAGCCTAGCTGAGATTGATAAATGAGGCTCCCAGCTACCCCTGTGGTTTCATCCCCACCTCAGTGTGGAGATGAGCCTGACAAGCAGTGAGGTTTCCAGCCCCTGAGCTCTGTTTTCATGGGTGCATTCCCCAAAGCCCAGTTGCTTCCTGGATTTTCCTCTGGCCAGGAATTTTTGTTATCTCTTTCCCTGGCTTCGTCATGGTAAAAACCCCTCTGACTCTTCCCAGGGTGCGTGGTGCTGGAAGGGCTTTTGAGCCCAGTGAAGCCATGGGGACAATTGTTAAATATTTCCATCATCTTTGATGTTTTCTGGGCTATGCTTGAACCCTGGTTTCAAACAGGGAGAGAAAACAGGATCCACAACAGGAAGGGTCTCATGTTTCTCTAGGGGTGAAATGAAGGGTTATGCCAGAGAGGGGCTCTTCATCAGGGACTGTAGTGATAGGACA
>WYDI02029762.1:11492-34508 GCA_009867235.2 Psittacus erithacus
GTGGAAGGTGTCCCTGCCCGTGGCAGGGGCTGGAGCTGGAGGAGCTTTAAGGTCCCTTCAACCCAAACCATTCTATGAAATGAGATGAAGGACTTCCTACCCACTGACAAGCCTAAGGAGAGGTGCTGTTGTGCAGCAGCTGCCTCAAAGCTTGCACAAAGAAATAAGTTAAATTCCCTTTTAAAACTTTCAGCAAACGTTTAATGCTGACCTGTGCCGTGGTGACAGCTCCGGCCAGGCCAAGTCATCCTCAAAAGCTGCTCACATGGCTCAAGTATAAATATTTTGATACAAAAAATAAAGACAAACCCCTCCAAATCCAAGCGCTTGTGCTCACGGTCAGTGATGCTCCATTGGGCCATGAATGAGCACGGCCTCTTCCCTCCACCCCTAGCCAGGCCACAGCTGTAGGAGACGGGCAGCGTTGGATGCTTCCAGTCTGCTTTGCTTTCTTGTCTTGCCAGTGCTGGGAATCCAGGAACAGAAGAAGAGTCTGCAAGTTCTTGAGGTGAACTTGCTGGCTTTGAAGGTGCTTAGAGGTGAGGGATAAGGAAGGAGCTGGGGAGCCTCAGGTCGACACAGTGATGGAGGCACCACATCCACCGGCAGCAGCTCCAGCAGCAGTTCCCTGTGTTTTAGGTGCTCCTGATGTTTTGTAGCTCCAGTTGAGGATGCAGAGACCAGAGAGCTGAAGAGCAGGGACACATCTCCCGGGGTTGGTGTTGACAGCACTGCCTTGTGCTGCACGGAGCCATGGCTGCTGGCTCATTGCCCATCACCAGGACTTACCTAGAACAGGTCTAGCCTAGGTGCCAGCTCACTGAGAGGTTGTGAGACCATTGGCAAGGGGAGCTGAGCTTTTCTTCTGTCTATATTGTACAACAGCTATGGATAAGCCCACCTAGCAGCAGCACCCTACCCTATGTTGTGTGCTGTGCACACTCAGAGCTCGTTACTATATTTCACCTACTGACAAATGCGTCATGCTTGCAATGAGAAGCTGATCAGCGGCTCTGACATTTTACACTCAGCATCTGAGTTGATTTTAAAGTCACTTTGACTTTTAAATTAAATTATCTCATGCATAGAAACAAAAGATGCAGAAGAACACCGCAAGGATTCACAGAACTTGTAATCAAGTACTTATTAACACATATATAATATATATATTAAGCTTTAAATCAAAATCAAATCTTTCCACTTTTTTAATATATGAATTCTATATGATGTAACACACATTAGCATGGTCTAGCTCTCAGCCACACACAGTGCTCTGCCTGGTATACAATGTCTGCTCTACTGTCCTACTTCTGCCCTTTTAAACAAATGCAGGTAGACTAGACTCTTTAAAGGAATAGAAGCTGCCATAGCACTGTGGCTGAGCTGCCGCCCGTTAAGACTTGAAGGAGTTCTAGTCTTCATACATTAGGAAGGAGGGAAATAGAGTGTTTTGGAGGCTTAGATGATCTTGTTCTCCAGGGCCTCGATCCTTTTTGCCACAGCTTCCAGTGAACAGGAGTTAAGGGATAAAAAGGACAGTACACAACAGTGATTCATTGCTCAAGTCATCCCCTGGCTTGCAGAACAGGTAACCAATGGAGCTACCTTGCTGGGAGCAGGTAGCACAGGGATGCTGCCATCGTCTGCTCTGGCATTTCCAGAGATGATGAGGTTGATGAGCTTTTATTGAAGGTAGAAAAAGTTCCTATGTGCACAAATACTCACTTGCACCTCTACATTCACTACGAAAGGAAGAGTGAAAATGGTGAGCCTGATTGGAGTGGGTTTTGAGTGGTTGACAGAGAATTCCTGCCCTGGAGCAGCATGGGCTGTGTGATGAGGGGAGCAGGAGCTTTTCTTAGAGCTCTGTGGTGTGTCACAATTTTCTGCTCTTCTCACTAATTGCTTTTCATGATGTGCCTGGGAGCAGCAACCCACTGGGTGAGAAGTACTGATTTACTCTGACCTTTTGCATAACACAAGTCGTGGATTTCACTCAATTTGAGTAAAGAGGAGAAAATACACAGAAATGTGTGAATACGTTAAAACATTGCTTTTAAAATCATATTCTTCCCTCATTCTCAGTAATGGAAAATCTCCCCAGCCCTGTGTGAGCCACCCTGAGGGTTCACTAATTCCTCTCCCTGTGAGAACTTAGAATCTTATACACAACTTTTCCTCTTTTCCTTGTTTCTCTTTCAACCTCTTATTCATGGTCGTTGTGCAATGTGACAGGACCCAGCATGCAGAATGCAGCCCCACCAGCTCAGGTCAGATGGGATCCAACTCACCTCACTGGGCCTCTCCACCTGGATATAAACCACCACCAGTCAGAGGTGGTTTGCTGTAGAAGACCCTCCTTCTCTCCAGTGGTGTGCAGGGATTTAGGCAGCCAGCTCAGATGTTTGCATTGTAGGCATTTACCATCATAAACAGAATTAAAGCACCCATGGGGCTTCAGTGACTGAGGGATCAGCTGCATGTGTGCACCAGTGGTTTGTCTGCTCACTCCCCAGTGTTAGCTCTCAGCCCTCACATTCCAGCCTGCTTCACAGGACTGGCAGCTTGCAGAGGGAGCAGCAGCATCCCATGCATGACCCATGCTTCCACATGAGGCGCTGGCATCATTTCAGCATCTGTCTAAAACCTGACCTAGGTCTTGGTGCCTACAGCTTATTGCTGGCTTCCAATGGTTTGCCATCTTCTCCTTTGGGTCTGTTTCATAGAATCACAGAATAGAATCATAGAATAGTCAGGGTTGGAAAGGACCTTAAGATCATCCAGTTCCAACCCCCTGCCATGGGCAGGGACACTTCACACTAAACCATGGCACCCAAGGCTCTGTCCAGCCTGGCCTGTTTCTTTTTGATCTACTTATTCTGTGTCAGACCATTCACTCTGGTTCAGGAACTCTTCTTGCTGTATGTATTCATAACCTAAGTGCCTTGTTTCCCAGCTTCCTGAACACCTACCCAACCTTCTTCCTCCATAAGTAGATTTCCCCCACTGGTCCCTCCAGAAGGCACATCCCGACCCACTGAATTCTGACCAAACACAGCTTCCAAAGGATATATTTCCTCTGCAATGAATTTATGAGGTCTTCTACTTTTGTCTGGAACTTCACAATGGATTTACATTCACATGGATCTTCCTCTGTGGATCACAATATCAAGATGATGAGTTAAGTGGCAGAGAAAAGGGATTAAATCAAAATCACTGAGACATGTGAAGCAAAGAGATTTGTATTTTCTTTATCAGAAGCAGGAAGGAAATCAAAAGGTTAGTCCTGTTATTTATCTGAGTGATCACTTCTGGCTTTTACCTCAGGTGATTAGAAAATCTCACATTTTCTTGTTATATAGGCCAGAAATATTGCTCTATTGTTATATAGTGCAGAAATCATCCTTCCTGGATTTCCATTTTCCCAAAATCCCACTGAGTTCTACCACTGATGCTTAATGTTTGCCCCCAGAATTTGAATCTGAGCAAATACAGTGCTCAGAGCATCCTCTGTCTTCCCAATAGCATCCCCATGGTGAGCCATACCCTTAGCCCTGTTTGCCATCTGAGAATCGAGGCTTGTTTGAGCTTTGCTCTCAGTACTCTATTTCTTTAGCAGGCAGAGCGATGTGCATGCATCAGTTTGCTAATCTGGGTCAATAATTTACATATGATCTTCAAGACAAATTAACTTAAACTGGAATAGAAGCAAAAAAGGGTACGGAGATGACTGGGAAAGGAGAGGAGATGTTTACAAGACCACAGTGAGTCAGCTCAACTGCTTAGCAAATGGAAAGAGGAAACAGGAGAAGGGCTTTCTGAGGGAAAGGACATGACTTACACAAAAGCACAACAGGATTAAGCCAGTTATGAGTAAACTGAAGCTGGATATTAAGAGAAGATTTCTAGCCATCTGTTGATAAATATGAGCTGGCACTGGAAATTAAGCACACACAAATATTTCCTTTCCTTCCTTCTTTTTAACTCAGATGTGAAGCCCTTTACCAAAACTGATCTTTAGGCAAACAAACGCTTCTCCCAGACTTTATTCTTACTTTAATTATTTATTCATTTATGTTTTGAATGCTGAAGCCTTGAATGTATTTGCTTCCTCAAAGGACATTTAAATGCAGTATGTTGGGGGTTTTCATATGGCTCCCATCAACTTGCTCTTGGGGCCGCTCCTACTCTTTGAAGTAGCCATGGCAAAGAGAGGTTTTATCTTGCAAGCCCGGCTTCCAGGCCCTGCAGACACAGCACCCTGGAGGGTGTTGTCCCTCAGAATTCCCCAGGAGGAAAGGGAGGTCCCACCTTTAGGGATCTGGAGAGCAGGGGATGTGCCCAGCATGACCCAGAACATCCGTAAGGGTGTAAGGAGCAGAATCTGATTTTCCTGAGGCAAGGCCCCTAACTTCCCAGGTGCTTTTCTCTCTAATATACACTTAAGGACGAACCCAGATGAGTCATCTACTGCTACCCATTAATATTTACATGGATATCTCTTGGGTTTGGCACAAATAACAATGTTAGAAATAGCAAAAAAACAGGAAAAAGGGGAGTAACACTGGGCAACGTTTATCGTTGAATCTAGTTGATGTTGTAGAGTGTCTCCATACCCCATGAGAGCAGCTCGTATGGGGCTATGGGGCACTCAAGCAGGTCTACACACTCATGGGAGCTAGAGCTGAGCTTGGTGGAGCTCTCTTGGGAGCTGAACGAGCCCCATCAGATCTGGGTGCAATAAATCTTGCTGGAAACTGGAAGCTGGAAACGTTTGCCTTGTGGGATAAAACACTCGGAGCACCTGGACTTGACAAGAGAGTGCCAGCTTCCTGGTGGGCCTGGCAGTAGAGTGCTCAAAAACGCTGCAAGCTATTCAATGCCTGGCATGAAGCTGGGGTGTTTGGGATGCGCTATGATCTGCCTGATGAAGCAGATGCATTGCAAAGGGCCAATATTTCATAGGAGGAGTATGATTCCTTCAAAACAAAAATGTAGCTGGTAGTTCTTTCTAAAACCATTTTTAGACTCAAGTTATTTACAGGCCAACGCTCCTTAAATGTTAAGTTATTCTTTACCTCCTCTTGTCATGCCTGGCTCCCACTCAGTCCTCTCTCAGCCCTTGTTTCACTAGGCTGTCCAAATGTGAGCAATGTAGCATTCATGCTACCCAAATTTATACACCTACAAGTGGTGTGGAAGGTATTAGATGCTTATTGCAAGTTGAAATGTGTCACCCCTGTGGTGCTTGTTTGGCTGGTGAGCTTCAGCTCAGATGTCCGATTTAGTGATGATCTTCAAATTAAGCCAGCATAAACCAACCCTTAGCTTCTTTTTTAAGACCATCTCTCCTTTCCTTATGTCATTGTTGGCTGTTTTCGGGCCCTGGTACAGTCTGAATTCATCATTTCTGAATAAGGTAGAGAGGGGAAGGAAGGTAGAGAAAAAGGGAAGGAGAAGGCAGTTTGTGAGAGGGGGAGATGGCTGAGGTGCAGGGTGGCTGTGGTTCAGGTATCTACCTGAACTGTTGCTGTCTCATGGTTCCGTGTACCCTGCCAGCTCTACACTGAGAACAGTATGCCTTTTCCAACACCCATCTGAAGAGGCATTTTTGTCTTTCTGCTTCCAGCCTTTCCATGCTGGGATTAAACCCCCCTTCTCCCCAGTCCCCCACTCTCACCAATGCAGATTTTCATTTGTAGCTTCTTCCCGATGTTGCTGATGGTTCTGAAGTCAGCTGTGTAGAAGTAGTGCTCAGCTACCGGTTCTGAAGCAATTTCCCTCAGCTCATCCTCGACGGCATTGCCAACTCCCACAGCAAACATCCTAAAGCCTGGGAGCAATGGGAGTCTGTCAGTTGGACACCTAAGGAGCATCTTGCTGCTGTAGTACCCAGTTTGTACATCCTTGCTGACCTTTGGGACCCCTGGTCTCCACACAGCTCTGCAACTGTTAACTGGAAGTCACCCCCCTTACCCTCTACGATCATAGACTGCCTTCACCCGTGGTTTCAAAGTAGTTTTGCAGGCAAAGTCTTGCCAGAATTATCCGGACAATGACCACTATCTGCACAAGAACAATGTTTTGGAGCTACAAGGAAGGACAGATGATCATAACACCCTGACAGGGTCATCCATCCAGCTCATATGGAAGCAATAACACAGCAAAAGTGAAGAGTGGAGGTTTTCAAAGCAGCCTGCAGCCACCATTCATCAGCCCACGCAGCTCCATCCCCTGCGCTGCAGAGACCTGGGGGTCAGCAAGATTGCAGCTGAATCTCCTTCTGAAATTGCAACTTATGGAGTCTGTCAAGAGAGACCCAATACTGGGAGGTGAGAACATGCTTCACTGCCAAGAAACTGATTGGCCACCTCTGCCTTAAACTTGTTTCTGTTGAGCTGAACTGCAGTTTTCCCATTGATTTGAATGGTGATACAGGTTAACCCCTGTTCTGAAATATTTTCTCCACTTGTCCATGTCTAGACACAGGTAATGCTTTCCTCTCGTCCCCTTTTTGCCTTGTTTTTCTACCTCTGGATATATACAACAGTTATTTCTTCCCCTAAAGTTCTACTTAATGAACGTTTGGAGTCTCGTTATAGCCATCATCCCCCTGACAGAACTTCTGGACACTTTGGAGATTCCCGTGTAGGAACAGGAGAGGAGGAAGGAAAAAGGCATAAAGTTTTATCATCATGGAGGACTAAATTCTACAGATACAGTTGATAAGGACCTTTTGTTTTATAAGAGTTGAACATCCACATAACACAGCAGCTTGCTTTGTAAACAGCAGCTTTTCATGAGCTCATACCTGAGCTTTATTATCACATGCTAGCCCTTAGTCCCATCTAGTGGTGGAGCTCAGAGTTAAAGGGAAATAAAGGATTTAGCAGTTCATAAGCCTGTTCACATGGGCTGCATCCATTTACCACAGAGCTGCCAGAAGACTGGGAACTTGTTCAGCAGGTCAGCAAAGGGGCAGATCTCAAGCTATTTATACTTCACTCTGTTTAGACTTATAAATAGATCAATATGTGGCCACTGTGCACTTTCAGTATTCCAGCAGAAGCTGGAGAAAGTTCCGTATTAGTGTGCCTGGGATTTGAGCAAGGAGTCCATGGATACCCTCTTAATCCACGTTTCTGCTTTGTTTATTGTTTCATCTCTTCTTTTCCTTTTCCTTCAGGCTGATACAGCAAAGCCACACTCGGCCCTACAGCTCCCATTGTTCTCCAAGGGGCTCTCTGGTGTCTGGCTTTGCCTCACCATGAGCGCCACTGATGCTGACCTGACTTTCATTACCAACATCAGACAAATCCCCAGCTTCTCCCTGCGGTTTCCTTCACATCTGTGTGAGACATGCTAGACCAGTCTGCATCCCATACCAAATGTGTGAAACTCCACCCTGCCCAGCACAGAGACCTCCAGCAGGCTTGGATCAAAGACACAGAGGGGCTCTGGGAACAAAAACAGCTGCTGGCAAATCAGGATTAGTCTGAACCCCAGCCAGAGTTCCTCCAAGTTCTGTATGAACATGCAACCACAGTCAGGCAGCATCTCGACAAAGTCACTCTATAGTAACATGGTTTTACCCTAAGATCTATCTCCAGAGGAAGAGTCATACTTAGGATTATACTAGGTGCAGTATCTGATCCAAGGGAGAAACAGGACAGTGAGAATCCAAGACACCTACCCAAGTCTTTGGCTTTCTTAGCAGCATCAGTGATGTAATCTTGTGACCGTCCATCAGTGAAGACTATGCCCACTTTGGGGACCCCGGGCCTGGCTCCATTGATGATGGAAAAGGAACTGTCAATGAGATACTTCAGAGCCTGGCCCGTCATCGTTCCTTTCTCCATGTAGGCCATTTTCTTGACTGCTGCTTTGATGTCCTTCTTGTTCTTGAACTGCCCCAGTGGGAACTCCTGTCTGACAGAGCTGGAGTACTGAACCAGGCCAACCTGAGCCTGTTTGTTCGACACCTCCAGCGAGTCCACAATTTGGTTGATGAATTTCTTCACCAGCTCAAAGTTCTCAGGTCGCACACTCTTGGAGCCATCGATCAGGAAAACAAGATCCAGAGCAGATCCTGACCCACCACTGCAAGCTGAAGCAAAACATGAGAAGAGGGCAAAAGAAAGCAGCAACCAAGACCCCAATTAATTATGCAGGAAGATATTAGCTGAGTGTCATTTTATTGCTAATGGAATAGGTTTAATGAATCAAAACTCAAACCACAGTTCACACTCATGGTTTCAATATAACTCTTGGTTATAAGTGAACAGAACACATCTACCCTGTCCCAGTCCTGTCCCCACCATAGCATTGCAGACCACAGCTCTGCTTCGTGCGAATGGAGGTGATTACATACCACTGCAGGTCTTCCCATCACTGTTCAGTGTGAAACCTTCTTTACAAGCACAAGTGTATGCTCCTGGGGTGCTGATGCAGATCTGTTCACAGTCGTGGTCTCCAGTGGCGCACAGGTCTGACACCACTGTAAGCAAAGGTGGAGGTTAAAATCAGAGACCATGCCAAGGCTTCTCAACCCAGCTCATGCACAAAGCATGATATTTGTCCCATGCACTATGTATAACTCAATCCATTCTGCAGCAAGACAAAACAGCAGAGGATAGTGACTGAGATATAAGGAGAAGTTTAAGGAAGTCTCCTGACTCAGGCACAAGCAGGACTCCATTCTGAGGGCAAAACCCATCTGTCTGTTGAGCGTATCACAATATACTTCAGTCTCCAGAGGTACTGGATGAGGTTTGCTACTATCTGGGCTGGCCAATACCCATTTTTTCCAGCTATGTCTTACAATTATGATTAGTGAGATCAGCCCCACGTACAGTTGTCTTTCCCGGATGGCACCCACATGCAAATATTCACTTCAGAGCCACCCTCACGTGCAGCTTTCAGATTCACTCCACAAACACTTCTCCTGCTGATCTTAACCTGGATCTGACTCCTGAGATGCTGAGCAAACAGTAGCTGGATTGCAGCAGTCTGAGCCAGCAGCATTCTGCGACTGACAACACTGTCACAGCTACAGCAATGGTGATGGAAAACAAACTCAGAAGTAAACAGGCCTGGTTGAAGCAAGTTCATTTACAGATACCAGGGAAATCTGTGCACAAAACTGAGCACTGAGGCCTATCAGAAGTTGAGGGGCTTCTATTCATTATTTCAACTCATCTGTGTTTTGCTCTGCATGTGTTTTGTACTTCTTCTGGCCTTCCCAATTCACATGCCTGCAGATTGTGCTAGGGCTGGTAGACCTTTCCAGCATATATGGAGCTCGTGTCATTAGGAATATCACTAACCATGCAGATGGCTGTAATGCTGAACTCTCAGGCTGAGTTCTCTGAAGCCTACAGAGATCTTGTTAGTCAAACCAGTGGTTAGATTGCCAAGGGCGTCCCTTGTCCCATGTGTTTGTTGAACACTATGGGAAACAGCTTGGACAATGCAGCACAATCCTTCCTGCTGTCAGTACCCACAAACCGTGCCTTGCGATAGCAGGTGGTGCTTGGGTACATCTCCAAGGATGGCTTCGTGCAGCTGCTTCCATAGCACGGTAACAGCCCACTTGGCAGCTAATGTGCTGCTGTTCTCTGTTAGCTGTGATAATCCTTAGAGCAGCGCTTCCCTTGGATGCGCCTCTGAGGGTTTTTACCATGGGGAGCACTTTGTCATCTGCACGTTAGGGACTGGAAAAACAAGGCACGGAAAGGGGTTTTTTTCTCTTTATCTTTTGGAATGACATCAGTGCCAGAGCTTCAAAACGCTTTGTCAGCCCTCTCTGACTCAGGCTGACTCCGGGGCAGCCAACACAAACTCCCACAAATATTCACGGCCTGGATCCCACCTTCTGAAACTTCATCTCTATCCCGTTAGTATGAAGTATTTGTTCCCCTCTTTCGTGAGCTTCTGGTACAGTGACACCTGATTACAACACGACTCACTTTATAACCACAATTCTCCTCCTTCCTGCAGAGGAGGAAGTTTGCCTCCACAGAAGCTGCTCCCCTCCATCATTTCCAGCCTCAGAGTGGAATCGTGAAATCTTACACCTCTGGAAGGAGCTGGAGTTTTACAGGTCCATCTGTGTGTATGTGTTTGCAGTGCCTTGCCGTAGGCACCGTGGTGTATCACACCTTTTAAAAGGTGTTGCCACACGAGATGGGCGTGCGAACCCCCCAGGCCTCTCTTGCTGACACATTAAATGGGTATTTATAGGCCACCTCCTACAGCCCTGCGGGTACATTTGAAAGTAATAAAGCTTTCTCACTCCATTCACTGGTTTATGTAGAAGTGAATATGTGTCTGCAGGAGAGTCAGGCTCTTTATATGCTGTGCAGAAAGGCGTTAGATACTGCACCAGCCAGGAGTGTCTCCTGCCTCACAAGGCTTGCAAAGCCAGTAGCATAGTCAGCAAAGGCAGTTCAGGCTTTAGCAGGGAAATGGAATCATTCCTTGCTGAAGTGGGAATTTGGAAAACAATACTGGTGGGGGAAATGACAAGCCAGATTCTCAGAGCTGCTCAGATAGGCTTAAACATAAGGCCAATTATTTTAGCTCTATAAAGAGCATGTTTTCCAGGTTCTTTTTCAATGCCTTAAGGAGCATGTGAGTCATGACTACAAACTGGAGACTTCCTCAACTAAACCAGGCAATTCCCTAACCCAAACCTGAAATACTTGAAAGGCAACTTCAAAGGTCATCAGTCTTTCATACTGCTTTGTGCTCCTGCAGACCCAAGTCCTTGGAACAAGGAAGGAGATGGATGAAGGATGGTGACTCCTACTGCTCCCATGTGAAAAGCTTGCAGCCCCTCGCATCTCTTGGCTAGGAACCCAAGGGTTGTGGCAAGGACTTACCACAGAAAGCTTCTTGAAACTTGTGGGTCAGCTTCTCTATCACACTGTAGCTCTCCACATAGTCCACATGGTCGTCCTGGGGCTGGCTGGCTATTTGCCGCAGCGTGTGCATGTCCACCCGGCCAACCCCGATGGCAAAGATCTCGATGCCGGCTGCTCTGGCCCTTGCTGCCACATCCTGCACCCCATCCTGGGGACGCCCATCGGTCACAACGATAGCCACCTATGCAGAGGAAGGCAGAGGCAAGGTGGGTGCTTGAATGGGCGCTGATATCACTATTGCTTGTGGAACAGGCTGGGTTAGGAAAGGTGGTTTCTGTTTCTAAAATTAAAGAGAAAGGAAATGCCACCCTCTCCTCCTCCTCTTCCCATTCCTCCTGAGATCACACAAGTCATTCTCTTATGTGGGGTTTGCTTCTTCTTGAGCTGGAAAGGTTAAACTGCCAGGGACCTGGCTGATTTAGTTAAGGGATAACTGATGCATCTCGCCCCTAAGGAAACTAAAGTAAAGGTTACGGTCTTCAAAGGCAAACTAATGCTCAAGCCAAACTCTATCTTCATGAGTCCCCTGCTGACCTAAGGACAACTTTAACTCCGTGTGGGACTTTAAAGAGTCTCAGGAAATGCCATGGAAGCATCATGAGATGAAGACTTTTCCCCATTTTATACATGGAGAAGCTGAAGCAGATGAAGGGGAAGAGATCTGCCTAAGGTCATGCTGTGTGTCAGTGCCCAGTTACCTTCTTCTGCAATAAATAGCAGACATGGAATCCTACCTCTACTAGCATCAGCATTAAAGTGACAGCTGATTTAAGTGGAAACTGGCTTTCACCTTGGATTAGACGGAGCCTGAGCCAGTGGAAAGCCTCCAAGAGTCCTGCTCCTGTTGCTTTTTTTGTCCATTTTCCTCTTTATTTTTCTTCTGATATGTGTCATTGTCAAAAAACCTTAATTTTTGTTCTTTGCCAATTCACCTGCTCCTGCCCCTTTTCCTTACAACTGTTTTATTGTGACACCGCTGCCAACTCCAAAGCCAGTGACTGGATTGCAATGCAGTGTGGAGAAATACAACCAGCAGGAGCAGGTGAGCTGCTAAGCAGAAAAAGCTCCCCATTCCAGGCAAATACTCTCAGAAATATAGAAAGTAAAGAAAGGTGAAATGAAAACTCTAACTGGCAGCAACAGTGAGTTCAAATGAGCCATCATCTGGTCATTAAGGCAGTATTTGCTGTTCTCCTCTATGCCATATATGCACTCCATCTTTCTGAGGATAAAATCAGACCCACTGGCTGCTCAGTGTGATGGCTATTTTATATCCTCAGGTGGATGGTCAGGAGGGGGGTTCCCTGCCCTACTCATCCAAGGGGTGCTGACCATGCAGATGAAGTGGCCTCTTTCCCTCTCTGCCTACCCTTCTGCTGAGGGATGGGTGGATGGATGGGTGGATGGATGGATGGAGGGATGGATGGAGGGATGGATGCTGTAGTCAGCTGTCCCAAAGTACCACTGCAATACTAATCTGGTGCCCTCTTCAGAGCTTTCCTTCTATGCAAAACTTGGGTGAAACAGGCAAAATGTAGAGCTTTTCAGTCTGGTGCAGGGCTGTAAGTTCAGGTGTGTATCCGTGCTTCCTAAAGGCTACAAAATCAAAAGTTCCTCGTAACATCACAGTTCTGTAACTGGCTGATTCCAAGGGAATCAAGAAATAAATCCAAGTATTTCTCTTCTGCTTGTGGCCAAAATAAGGAGAAGCGTCACCTGTGGCAGATGTCAGTGTGTGATGTAAAGGTGGAATGAACATGAGAATCAGGGACAGACCAAAAGAAGCACTGGGGTTGATTCTGGACCATCAGCCAAGCCGAGGAGCAGAGCCAGCCATGCAATCATGCTTTCTGCCAGGAGAGAGAGCCCTCGACTCAGCAGCTCTGCTTCCTGCATGCACCCAGCAGCTGGGAGATAGGGGCTGCCAATTAGAGCTTATCAAAAGCCAACCTGTCAGGGAACAAGATGTATGATCAAGCAGCTTCTGCGAGCAATGCCACCCTGTGAACAGGTTTCTGTCGGTAGCTGCATATCTTTCTTGTGGTGTTTGTCACAGGATGAGGTGCTGCATGTCCTTCTGGCATTGCTCTGTCTAAACAAAGTGATTCTCCAGGTTTAACCAGTTCCTTTCATTCTTCCCATCAGGGTGGCATCTTTACATAGGCCTGAGCCACAGATACGGCCCAGGTGTCTGGTAGCAGGATCCACATGTGGATTGGATGGAAAAGATCTTCATAATTCATCTCTGTGAAAATCTGCTATAGAACACTCAGAATTCATGTTGCTGCTGGGGAAAACAAAACTTCTGTGTACAAAGAGGCTGGATCAGGAATTCATCAGTGAACCCATGGCTATAATGAACAGAATAGTGGGTCAGAGCAAGCACCAACCAGCCAAGGAGCCTGTCTGTGACCAGGCACTGGTGCTTACAGACAGAGTATAAGAAACAGAACAAGGACAACGTGATCTTGCTTTCATGTGTAGTAATCTTGATAACCAGGAAACCCTGATTTTTTCCTAGCATTCCCCCTCTAGACGCCTGCCCTCCCTGCCGGCCTGAGGCAGGGAGTTCTGGTGTGGAAAACCCCAGCATCCCGGGGGTTTTTAACCTACCTCCAAGTAATTTGCAGCCACAGGATTTCTGCAGTTCTCTGTGTTGTGACCTTGTCTCATTTAAAAAGCTGAGAGCCCTGAAATGTGCCTTGTTTGGTAAAGAGAAAAGGAGCAACCACTGCATCCTGGAGAGGCTGACGCTGTTCTGCTGCAGAGGGCTTGTGCTGGCTCCCGCAGGTAGCCATGGGAGAAGAATCAAGAAAGGGTGAACACGTTTGCTCTCTCGAAGAGCTGAACAGGATCTTCAGTTTTTCCCTAAGGAAACTCACACCAATTTGCTTTTCAAGGGCAAAACGTTTACTCATGTTAACCACCACCTTCCCTTCTCCTTCAATCCCTAACTGGATCCTTCATGTGTTACTTCTGTCATAGAGAAATCCCCCATGGTCTCATGACACAATTTATTCTTGGTTAACTAAGACACCAGAGTATTCCCAAGCATCCCTAGGTATTCATATTTCAGGGTAGGCAATCCAGCAGCTAATGAGCTAGCTGTGTCTCATTATGCAGTGTGTAATGTGAATGGTGCAGCAGCAAAGGAGAATTGGGCAGAAAGTTGAATAAGCCCTTGATTTTAGCAGCAATTTGACAACCTATTTGCTGTTCTTCCTGAAGAAAGATAAAAGCATTGGGCACCCCCTTAGTTTTTGGTGAGAGTGTAAACAGACTCTGCTCTGAGCTCCTACAGAGAGAAATGGTGTTTTTCCCTGCCCTGGGGTGACATTTGCCACATAGAACGCAGCAAGATCAGATGAGGATCTTGTGATGTTTTGACAGTGTCCCACATGGTTGACAAACATAGCACAGATTTTCACAAGGTCTTGCTGGATTTCTGCTGTGTGAAGGAGCAAGAACCATGTCCAAAGCTTCTGGAAGCTTCATCTCCCTCAATTACTGCATGACCCCAGGCAGACAACTAAGTCACCTTGAGCAGCATGAGGATATCAGAAGGGAAAAGTTTGCTGGACTTCAAGGCATCATGGAAAAAGGCAAGAAATAACCAAGGAGCCAAGGAATGCAAGTGGTTGTGGAGTCTTCCACCTTGGAGATGCTTAAAAGCCATCTCAACATGATCCTAGGCAACCAGCTTTAGGTGGCCCTGGTTGAGCATGGTCAATATAACCCCAGAGGTCCCTTCCAACCTTAACCTTTCTGTGATTCTGTCTCTTGGATCAACTCCAAAGTGGAAGGGAAGAGAGAGAAGCAGATAGTGATTTTATTTTCTTCTTTTTTAATGCCTGAGGTAAATCAGAACCCCACTATTCTGCCTTTTCAGATGTCCAGGAAATAAGGTTTTAGGGAGACAAAGCAACTTCAGAGCTCTTTGTACCACTGTCCACACAAGCACTGATGCTTTAGCCATCCACAGAATAAATTAGATTTGTTTTTTGAGAGTTCAGATACTTAAGCTAAAGGCTTGTTTGTTATATTAGCAGGACATAGCAGCTCTTATGTGCATTGAGATGACAGGAAACAGCAACGATTACAGGAGCATGTTGGATGAGTTGTCTGGCAGCCCAGCTGTAGAGTAGACGAGAGCAGGAAGACAGTACATGAGGAAACGATAAATGGTGTGGAAGAGATGAGTTAGATAAGGATCCAGGCATTTGCATAGGCAGTTCAGTGAAAATGTCTCTTCAATCTACAGTAGTGGTCAGCGCTGCATGGAAGGGGTTAGACTGTATTAAGAAAATAAGTATAAAAAGAGTATTGTGTAAATCAGGACTGTGCCCAATCCTGACCTAAACATGATCTCCTTGTCTTAAAATGGACACTGGGGGATTAGGTCAAGACAGGAGAGGATAAAGAAATACGGTGAGAGGGGCATGAATGGATTGTGTAGTGGTCCTGAAAGAAACTGGACCCAAAAGATCCCATTTGAAAGATAAACAATAAGGAAACCAGTGAAGTCAATGGGAGCAACAGGACTGGAAGTCAGACCCCTCCGCTATGATCCTTCATTCATAACCCAGGTGCCACCCTAGGTGCAATGCCTGGCCACAAGGTTTCCTGTTTCTTGGCTTCCCTCATCTATTGAGTTAGGATATCAGCTTCGTTGAGGACTCTGGGGGTGTTGCTGGAGCTGAGTCAGGGTTGTGATTGATGTGGGATAACTGCTGCTGTGGAGGCCACAGGAATTACTGGAATATTGGAAGGAACAGATGGTTTTCCCTACAAGTAGATCTTCTGGATGGATGAGGATGGAAGGGATGGAGCCTGGGAAAGAACTACCTGGAGCTGTCAGATCCCGCTTGATGGCAAATTAGCAACTGCCTGAGATTTCTGCTGATGTGCAGCCCCGAAACAACTCCCAGCTTTCGGAATAAAGCTTTTGTGCACTAATTGGCACCCTTCAAGCACCTTTATCCACTGATTTCTTTCAATGAACCTCAAAGAGTTTGACCGAACAACTCAACGTTGCTCCTTTTGGATAAAACCCATTGCAATTAGGTCTGAGTTCCCCTGCAAGAGCTGAGCTGGTAGATTTTGCACCAGGTGACTCCTAAGCCAATCATGATGACTCATCATAAGAGCTTATCTTTCTGGACCTGATTGTCAATGAGACTTAGTAAAAGCTTCTTGGAGTGTATTTTCCCCCTATTATTACTCTTGGTTTTCTTCCTACTGCATCAAACCAGGTCTGGGCTAAAATTCAGAGAATTTCCCCCCCTGTGAACTCTGCAATAAGAGCCCATGAGGGTGGAATCATTCATATTTGCGAGTTGCTGATAGTTCAACATGGTGAGGGGCCACACAGGACCTAGTCTAGTGGAAGGTGCCCCTGCCTGTGGCAGGGGGGTTGGAACTGGATGTTCTTAAGGTCCTTTCCAAACTTAACCATTTTATGATTCTAAGATGTGCATCTATAAACCTGCATGTTCATGCCTAGCTTCTCTCTCAAAGAATGTTGAGCTTGGTTTTCAAGAAGAGTTGGGAGGTTTCCACCTTCCAAAGGTTTGCCACCTTTGTCAGTTACCCCTATCTTGTCCCCACGCAATCAAAGCACAGGGAAAGCCTCTTTTTCCCAGCTGCTCCATGATGAGGCACAATCAAAAAGGAGCTTCCAAGAAACAGATCATTTTCTCACCTTATTAAAATTGGGAGACCTCACCCTGGCCCCTTCGGAGTCACTAAAAGCCCGGCTGATGGCAAACTGGATAGCCAGGCCAGTCATAGTCCCAGTGGAGAGCGGCTCTATCCTTCGGACCGCCTGCAGGAGCGCGGCTTTGGTTTGGTAGGTCTTGAGGGAGAACTCGTTCTTGACAGCACTGGCGTAGTTGATCACACCCACCCGAGTGGAGTTGGGGCCCACGTCCAGCCCCTCAATCACTCGGGACATGAAGACTTTGACCTTCTCGAACTCATGCGGGCGCACGCTGCGGGAGCTGTCGATGATGAACACCAGGTCGGTGGGTTTGGTTCTGCACAGGGTGCCTGGAAAGGATAAGGAGGGAGGAGAAAAATGAAAGAAAAAGAAGAGGAAAGGATCCCAGGAGGGAAAGAATGGTCTTGTTTGAGGGTAGAGGACCTGAGAGCTTCAATCCTTTCTCTGCCTGTCTCAGAGAGGCCAAGTGAGACCACTTTAACCTCATAATCCTAAATGTTCTTTTTCCTGTCATAGAAAAGCATCTGTAAGAAAAGCACAGTTACTGGTTGACAGCGTGTGCTTCTGAGGGAGCAAGGTGATGAGACGCTGGCGCTGCACTTGCGGGAGCAGGTTACCCACTTGTCACCCCAGGCTATTGCTAATGTCTACATGAAACTTAATTCACTTACAGCAGCATGGAGGGAGGAATAAAGCTGTGAACTGGAGCCTGTGTGTGCACTTTGGCATCAAACAGCATCTAAAAAGGAGTTATCACATTTCAGACATGGATAAGCAATCCCCATGGATATTAATTAAGGAGATTATATCTTCATCATGCATGACCAGAAGCAGGCATGGAGCTCAGCAGTTCTGATTCAGCTGTGGATTGGGATACCAAGATTAACTAGCCACCATACCATGAACGGGTCTCATGTTGTTCAGCTGTGGGCTAGTAAATACTGTAACACTGCAAAGACCAGCACTGTTTTATTTCTGTGAGCTGCTGAGGGACAATATGACAGAGAGATGTAGAACCACGTAATTGATAGTTAATCTCTACAACCCCATAATAAGACATGAATATCCACTGTAAAAAGTAAACGGCACAAACAGGAAGCATTAGCATTGCAAAATGCTCAGTGATTTTATTTTGGTTTTAATTTCTCATTTTCGTGCTGTTTCCATCTTAATTTTCAACTGTGGCAAAACATAAAAAGGACGGGTATTTCTGATGATTTTCTAAATGAATTGCCCCATTTCCCCCCCCAGATCTATAGCATTCTGTTCTTTTCATCTCTTTCTGTCATTTAGCTTGTCTCTGTAGGGGCATCAAGTGTTCTGTTAATATTTGATTTCTGCAGAGAGGGACGATATAGGTTAGATCATAAAGGAGATTTCTGTGGACAGGTTTCTAAATGTGAGCTTTTGGGCCAACAAATCTGTTCCAAATGATGACATAAATATTATAGCTGGTCCTCGGTGTGAGATGTAATGGAGCTTTCAGTCTTTCAGACAGATAAAAATAAATACCCTGTGATAGATCCATAAAGGATATAATCAGGTTAGTTTCCTGAGAGACACTAACGCTGAATGTGCTTCTGGCTCCCAGAAAGGCCTCTCTCAAAGATGCTGTGTGGGGAAGGGATGCAGGCAGTGCTTACTTCGTCAGATGCTCTAGTTTCCCCTAAAATGCAATATAACCTTTTCCCATGTGGGTGACTTCCACTTTGCCACCATAATTCATTGCAAAGGAAGGAAAAACTCTGTTGGCAATCTATCTGCAGCATTGCAAATCCCTTTACCAGGGGTTGCTTGTGCCTATTTTACAGGTGAGAAATGAAGGTACAGAGAAAGGCTCAAAGTCCTGCAATCAGTTCTGTCAGAAATAAAGGGCAGATTCCCCTTTGCCACTGTAACTAATGAATCTCCTGTGGTTTTAGTGACAAACCAAGTAAGAAAAGTTGGGTTTTTCCCTAGAAGCATTTGGATCCAATAGAAGTTTTCAAGATTTATTATTTTTCTTTATGGAAGCTCCGTGATTTTGCCCTAAATAACAATTTTTAACCTCTTTTTATGAGAGTGAAGTATACCTCAGGGCAATGGAGAGAAAAGAAGAGATATCAGGTGGGAGCTTTGGGATTTCAGCCTGTCTGGTCACAGCCCCAGTGCACGCATCAGGTCTGCAGGACAGGCCTTGGTTATCTCCAGGAGGTGACAGTCAGGCACTCTTGCTCTGATTGACATCTTGACTCAACAGAGTTGATCTTAAAATTGAATTAAACCAGCAAGAAAATGCTCCTCTATTTTAACAACATCCACACTTGGAGTCATTCAGGAGTAACTGAATTTCATGCACTGATTTAGCAGAAAATCTCTCTTAGGGCATCTTTGCCATATTCATTAAAAGAACAGGAAACCTGCCTGGTAAGTCAGCATTAGGAGGTGTTTATTCTAGACGCAGTGATTGCCCACAGTAGGGCTGAGTTGAATGCCCAGTCTGTTTAGTTTCCTGCCTTCAGTAGTGCTTAATGGTTCTGCAGCAAAGATAACTCTCCCTTTCCAAATTACTGAGGAGAAACTGCTCAGTGTGTCAGAAAACTCCCCTTCACGTGCAACAGCTAACGCCGCAGTCACTGTCATGCCTGTTTTGCAGTTGTCAAGCTGCCCAGGTATATGCATTATGCATCATCATAAGATCATTCAAACAGTTTTAGAACCCAGCAGTAACTTTTGCCTTGGCCTCCTCTCCTGCAGTGGGTACCCCAGGCTGGCTGGAGCCTCAGCAGCATCCTGCTCCTGGCAGAAGGGAGATGCTTCCTCACCAGCAGACCCTCCAGCCTTTCCCTTTTGTGTTTGGTACTTGCTGACACTAATTGCAGACTAGGAGTCAGAGACCGTGCAAACTAAAGGGCAGGCAGCTCTTCTCCCATCTGGCTGCTCCACGCCCCACTTGGAAAGACAAACAGAGCAGGATTTTGCTCAAGGACGGATGAGGGGAAACCTCGGAAAGGCCCATCCTCAGCAGCCTGACCCAGACCTCCCTGCTCAGCGAGGTTAACCGGAGCCTGGGATATCTGGCCAACTCCTCCTCAAGCTCCAGGCAAAACCAGCCCTCTGCAGAGCTGTGTGGAGGAGAAGGCAGAACAGAGCCCTTCTCCTGTCTAAGCCTCCTGCAGCCCAGAGGCTGCTGCTATGCTGGGGGCTAAGGCTGACCTGCTGCCACCTCTGCTGTGCCTTTGTAGACCTCCCACTATTTCCTTAAAGCAGTGTAAGGGGCAGAAGCAAACCCATCTCCAGCTTTTGCTGCCTTGGGAAAACACTTGAGAGAGCTCTTCTTCGTCTGATGTTGGGTATTTCTTCACCTCCTTCCTGGTCCCAAAGCAGGTTGGTGGCAAGGAGGTAGAGGACTGACACCATGCATCCCGCTGCTGAGCTCCCCACTTACCTCTCTGCTGTGGAGGTGTCCCACAAACTCCATAGCTCTGGAGAAGAAGCAGCAAAGAGAGCAGCAAGGCAGAGAAAATCCTGTCCATGGCTGCGGAGGAGCCAGTGCCTGGATGCAGAGTAGCAAGCACGAGCCTTGGCCCAGAGGTATTAACCTGCCCTTCCTCGGGGAGGCATGGGGCCAGCCCCTGACACGTGTGAAAGGCTGGGGGGGGGCACCAAGGGGAGAGGGACAAGCAAGGAGGACTAGGAAATATTGCATGAAGATGGGGAAGGAGGGGGGGGGGATGTCCAGCCCTGCCGGCCCCCATCCCCTCCACAATGCCTTCATTGCTGGTGAAGGGGATGGGGAGCTATGAAGAGACCCGCAACAGCATGGTATGTGGGGAATCTGGGACCGTAACAGTGGGAGCAGTGAAACCAGCCCTGGGGAACTGGGGTTAAGCTGTCAATCACCAGCTCCCGCCTGCAGACCCTGGGCTTTACCACTGTAAGCAAACGGCAGTGTGTCGGGCTCGCGTTCTTCCTCCGGCAAAGCCCAGGGAGGGGTGATGGTGGGAAGGGGGGCACGGGAATAGCATCACACAAATCATCCCTTTGCCAAGCGCAGGGCTGGAAACCAGCCTGAGGGACCAGGGGACTTCGCTGCCTTGGCTTAGTTTGCAGGCAAATCGTTGTCGGAGGAGGGGAGAGGAAGGGGAGAGCAAGGCTTGGGGAGGAGGCATGGGCGACGGCGTCGGATGCAGAGCAAATTCCTTCCTGCGGGAAACAGTTAGTTCTCTATGAGGCCGTGTCCCTGGGCAGCAGGGGAGGGAGGGGAAGAAGGAACTCAGTGGCCTAAACTAGATCAATAGACAAGAGACTCAGGATAGACAAACAGATTAGAAGTTTGATTTATTTCTTACAGCGCAGCTTTTGGGTCTCTACACATGAAAGAGATGCAGCTCCTGCCACAGAAAGCCAATAATCTAAACCAACAAATAAGCCTGATGATGCCGCAAGTGAGCAGAAATCCAATGTTTTCTTTATGGAAGAGCAGCAGGGAGATTTGGTACCAGAGGAAGGGGAATTTAATGATGGGTTCATCGCAAAGCAGCGCATCTATTCTTTTTTAAGTACCATATTACAGTATTGTCAGTTGATTGAAGCCCTTCTAAAGATGGATTAGTCTTTGCTCACCTTTCCAGACACACACCCTTGGAGCACTCATCCATCCAATCTGCATTGTGTTAGTGCAGTGCTGTGGCAAACTACCTTTAATTCAAAGCCCAGTTTCTCTTTCCTTATCCAGATTCACTCTTTACTCCCAAAGTGCTTCAACAGAGGCTGAGAGCTCCTGTGGAGAAAAGCCCTTTGATTAGGAGAAAAAGGGACCTGTCCTTAGCGAAGCTGCCAGGTATCCTTAACTCTTTTAACATTAAAAGTGTTAATGAAAACGTAAAATATAGCCACGTTCTCATGCAAAATCAGCACAGGTTTGTCCCACTGCTATCTTCCCAGGTACCCACCATCAGCCACAGGCCTTCATCCATCTCTGGAGCTAGCTGGACTTTTTTAGGCAGAAGGAGAAAATGGTCCAGATGAGATGGTTTTTTGCTCCCATTTCACCTCTTTCTATCTTTGAGGCCCTTTTCCGAAGGTTTGTGGCATCTGATTTACTTGCTTATTATTTCAGAGCCCCTGGGATTAAAAGGGCTGCCATGAATGATGTGAAAATTGCAGCTATGGTCATGAAGTAATATAGAACACACACACACCCCCCTTCATGTATACCTGTGTGTGCACAAAGAGCTCAGTGTAAAAACTTCAAATATGAATGCTCATGCCTGTGAATGGCATGAATATACGCATGAATAATGCATGAATATATGCACATGTGACCATACATGTGTATATATTTACATATAGACATGATTGTATGTGTTTCTGTGTATAAATATGCATGTGTGCACATACATGCAAACATATAACCCTCCTCCATGCATGCTTTTCATGGATGTGTTTCTATATGCATGGATGTAGCCGAGTGCTAAGATGTATGAATACTATTCACTGATACCCTTGTGTGCCTATATGCACATAGGTACATTTGCTTCCCCAGTATCTAGAACAGCCACACTGGTACACTTGCAACTATTCAGGAACAACATGGAATAAAAACATAAAATCAGGGAGACTTTACCTCCAGCCCTGTCTGCGATGGGGTTTCTCCTGCTGCTCTGCCATGCATACAAGGATCTATTGGTGCGGACAGTACTCGCTTGCCATGAATAGGGATCATTCAGAGCTCTCCATAAATGAAGTCTCTATGGCTGTTCTTGTGGAGGAAAATATAAAGTTTCTCTGTGTCATTTTGCTGTTAATTAGCAAAGAAAGATAAATACATTTCAGGTGAATATTTTCACTAGCAGAGTTTGTGGCACACAAGCAACATTAAAGCTTTGAGAAGGCGGCGAGAGGCGAAGGTGTGCTGGATACCAGAGCTCTGCATTTATGACTCTGTAAAAGCCCTGTTTATATTGAAAATATGAAACATAATTTTTCCCCGGGCCTCTGAAAATCAAAACACCAAATTCAATATTTCAGGAGGAAAATATGCATTCAAAGCTCTTCCCGAGCCTGCTTGCACCGTAAACAGACAAACCATTAACGGCTGGTGCTGGCCCCAGAGCAGCCCTGTCATTCTGCAGAGCCACTATTGCTGGCTTCACAAGTCCTGGCACAAGGAGAGTCTGCCTTTCCCTCCAACACAGTCACATCCATGCCTCCTTACTAAAAAAGGGCTTGTTTTAAATACCAGATCCCCTCTTTCCTTCCACAGCAGGATGGTCAGCAGAAGCAAGGAAGGACAGGACAAGGGGAATGGCTGTAACCTGCCAGAGGGGAGACTGAGATGAGCTCTTAGGCAGAAGCTCTTCCCTGTGAGGGTGCTGAGGCACTGGCACA